>JAOTRH010203238.1:0-11157 GCA_034768845.1 Heliamphora exappendiculata | reverse complement strand
GATGGAGTGTCGGCTGTGTTCCCAATCCTCATATGGATAAACTGATCATACTCCTCCTGAGTCATATCGATAGTCCTTCTCTCAGAAGAAGAGGCAAGGACATCATAATCGGTCACTGCATTGGCCACAAAAGAAGTAGGACGCCCATGTAGCTTCTAACACGAGCGTTGTAAGTGTCCCTGCTCTCCACAATAATAGCAGGACCTGATGTCACGTCCACCTCGGCCTCTGCCTCATCCTCCATCACGACCTCTACCTCGTCAGCCATCACCACGGCCTCCATCACGACCTCTACCGCGAACACCTCCTCGACTTCTGCCCTAAAATGCACCTAGGGCTGTGTGATAACCCTGGTCAGTAGTAGTAATACCAGGCCCGTCGGTACTAATTGCTCTGTTCATTCGCTTGAAAATCTAAGATAAAGAGGGAATATCTGACCCAGCCAAAATCTGTGAACGTGCTGAGTCAAGTTGTTGGTTCACCCCAGTTAAGAAACACACAACCAAGAACTGCATCATTTGCTCTCTGAAAACCTCATACCGATTGGTGAAGGGGACCAACCAATCATACTCATCTGCTAATACCTTGAATTCCGTGAAATAGTCTGAAAAGGCCGTTCTTCTTGCTATATCCTAAAGATACTTCGCATCACATCATATAACCGGGACAGGTCATTAGTCGAGGAAAATGTCTCATCGAGTATGGTCCACACCTCACGAATAGTTGTGGCATTGGCCACCAACACCTCAACGGAAGACTCCATTGAATTCAACAATTTACTGAGTAATCGGGCATCGTTACACTTCCATCTTTTGTACTCGTCAGTTCCCTTCTCAGGAGGATCTTCAAACAAATGATCTTCCTTTTCCACACCTTCAATTGTCAGTAATACATTTTTCTTCCATAATACATATGTTTGTGGTCCAGTCAACTTCGAATCCACCAATCGTGTGGATGACGAAAACACATATGTGATTTCTCCTTGTCTATCAGGTCTCACTGGAGAATTCTCAACGCTTGTGGAACTGTCCTTCGACATCACAGTAACTTAAATGGCAAAAACCTCAAGGAATCATGAGTAAACAAACCAACAATCAAAAGGACGCATCCACACCTTCAATAAGTCATATATGGACCGCGAATCACACCATCAACTCATCTCCATAAAATAAGAACGACTGCAGTAGCCCTTAGACCCTTAAACCAGTAGTCGGTGAAAGACCTTCAAACGGCGAATCACACAGTCGTCGGAACAGTTTTCGGTCGCTGGAAAAGTCGTCGGAAAAGCGACAGAAGGTGCTATCGGTGCTGAGCAAGGGCAATCGACGCTGGGAAGTGAGAGAACCGAGGCCGTTAGTGCTTGAAACAGGGAGAACAGTGGTCGTTGGCGCCGGAAATAGGGAGAGCAGAAGTTGCCGGCGCTGGAGGAAGGGAGAAACAGGGTCGCCGGTGCTGGAGAGAGGTGATCGAGGACTGTAGAAGGGTCGTCGGTGGTCAATGAAGGGCGAAAGTGGTCGGCAGTGGTGTTTCATTGGTCGTCGGCCTGGTTTTAGGGGTTGATGGTGGTCATCGGCCTGGTTTTAGGGGTTGATGGTGGTCGTCGGCCTGGTTTAGTGGTTAATGTTGGTCGGTGGCTTGGTTTAGTAGTCGGAGTGTACTGTGGCTAGGGTTTTGGCACTGGTTTAGGGTTTGAGTACTGTGGCTGTGGTTGGTTGTGGCTGGTGGCTGGTGGCTTGAGGAAGGAAGCTAGGGTTAGGGTTTCGTGACTGGTGGTTGTGGCTGGAGGAGGGAGGCTAGGGTTAGGGTTTCGTGAAGGCTAGGGTTTTACCTTAGCTCTGATATCATGTTAAGAATAATGGAAAGCCGTACCCTAATGGGTAGGCGAGCTCTTATTTATAATCAACTTAGATAACACTATTACAATCATACACCTACACACACCGGATAATAATAACATAATAATAATATAATAATAAGCTACTAACACCTTTCTTTTAGTTTTTTTAGTTCGGTACTATAATCTCTTGTCAAGATAATATCATCCACATAAACAATCAAAATAGTAATTTTACCTTCTTTTGAGTGTTTATAAAATATGGTATGATCTGCTTGACTTTGACAGAATCCGTAACGTCTTACTGCTCTGCTAAAGCGTTCAAACCAGGCTCTCGGTGACTGTTTGAGGCTATATAATGACTTTATTAATCTGCAGACTTTATCTACACAAAGTCTTTCTTCAAACCCTGGTGGAAGGCTCATAAAAACTTCTTCTTCTAAGTCTCCATTAAGGAACGCATTTTTTACATCAAATTGGTGTAAAGGCCAATTGGAATTCACTGCAAGAGATAATAATACTCGAATTGAGTTTATTTTGGCTACGGGGGCGAACGTCTCTTGGTAGTCAATTCCATAGGTTTGTGTTAAACCTTTTGCAACAAGCCTCGCCTTATACCGCTCTATACTGCCTTCAGCCCTGTATTTTACTGTAAAAACCCATTTGCACCATACAATATTCTTATCTCTAGGCAAGTCAACTATCTCCCATGGGCCATTTTTTCTAAGAGCATTCATCTCCTCAAGAACTACTAATTTTCAATTCGGATTATCTAGTGCTTCCTGAATATTTCTTGGCACATCAATAACTTAAGAAATGTTTGAAGTAAATGCTCTATGATTATTGAAAAGTCTTTGGTAGGAAATATATTTGGCAATAGGATATTTAGTGTATGTTCGGGTTCTTTTTCTTATGGCAATTGAAATGTCAAGATATGAGGTTTTATGTTTTGGAGATTCTATAGGATCTGAATCCGAAATAGGAGTAGAAGATAAAATAGGAATAGAATCAGATAAAACAGGAATGAGAGAAGAGTTACCTGAAATATTACAGGTGCCATTGTTCAGGGATTCTGATTGCTTTTGTATTGGGATGATAGACATCTTTATTTCTTTGAGGGACCCTCTTTCTAGTATAAACTAGAAGCTCAGAATTTGGATTAAATGTATCCTTTTATAGTATTTCCTTCTCTGTTGGTAAAAAATTGATTCTGCCAATACCATCAACTTGAATTTTGGTGTCTTAAGAAGGAAAGTCAACAATTGTATTGGGTAAATGTGCAAATTTTTCCCAAAAATTATCTTATTTATCTATTTTCTCCCCTTGAAGAAAACTTTTGGTAAAGAATGGAGCATTTTTCAAAAAAGAAACATCCATAGTAATATGGAATTTTTTGGAATAAATAGAATGGTTTTGATGCACGATAAGGTTTAGGAAGATAAGTTGCACGATGACTTTTGAACAAAGAACAACTTTCACATTGAAAAGATGCAGGGTCTATATTCTTAAACAATTATGGAAACATATGTTTTAGATAGGAAAAATTAGGATGGCCTAATCTGTAATGCCAAACCATTATTTGTTCATGAACAGAGATAGAACTGATACTACTAAATCCTTGAGCTTTTTTATTACTAGATAGATTATCATTAAAATAATAAAGACCATTTATCATCTTAGCACTGCCAATCATCCTCCCTGAGCTCAGGTCCTAAAAAATACAAATAGATTCAAAAAAGATAATACAACAATTAGAATCTTTGGATAAGTTGCTAACGGACAAGAGATTGCAGGAAAGTTTAGGAACATGAAGAACAGATTTAAGATCTATTCGTTCTGAGATTTTTATACGGCCTTTACTTGCAATAGATGAAAAATTACCGTCTACAGTTTTAACCTTTTCATTTCTGGGACATGGGAAATAAGATTCAAATAAATGCGCAGAACTGGTCATATGGTCAGAGGCTCCTGAATCAATGATCCAAGGAGTGGATGAATTTAGACAACAAGATAGAGCATTAGTTTCATTACCTGTTTGAGCCACTGAAACACTAGGAATACCAGATGATGAATTGGACTTCAGCAGTGTAAGAAGATGCTCCATCTGCTCTTTAGAAAAGGGGCTGACCTCGGCTTCATTGGCTATAGGGAAAGCTCGGCTGGATTTGTCACAAGGCTTGCTGCACTTCCAATTTGCTGGTTTGCCATGAATTTTCCAGCAAGTCTTCCGGATGTGGCATGGTTTGTTGTAATAATCACACCAAACCCGTGGTTTGTCATCATTCATGCGCTGGTAAGTGATGGCTTTACTGGAATTTGTATCGGCAGCCACTAAAGCAGAGCTTTCAACAGCAACACCAGGTTTTTTCTTGCCTAGCATCACATTCCTTTGACCCTCCTCTCTCCTTACCTCCGAGAAGACGTCATCAATTGAAGGAAGGGCCTGTCTTCCAATAATTCTCTCCCTTCATCAAATTCAATGTTGAGGCGAGCAAGAAATTTAAAGATCCGATTGTCCTCCACAATTTTCTTATGATGACGGCTATCCTTCACAGATTTCCATTCATAGGTATTGAATAGATCGAGATCTTGCCATACACGTTTCAGGGAGTTTAAATACTTGGTGACACTATCCTCTCCTTGACGCATCTCATCAAGTTTGAGAGTAAATTCAAATATTTGAGATTGATTACCCAAATCAGAATACATCTGGTTCACATCCTCCTAAAACTCTTGTGCCATTGGATAGCACATATAGTTAGAGCTAATTTCCTCTTCCATGGAATTCACAAGCCATGTTATGACCATGGAATTTTCAGCATCCCAAGTCGCATAGGCCGGATCAGTTTCTGCAGGGGCTTTTTTTCCACCAGTCAAATAGCCCATCTTCCCACGCCCCGAATATACATGTGAACCGATTGAGATCATCGCAAAAAATTATCACCATTCAAGCGGATGGTGGTAATTTGAACAGAGTGGGACTCGGAGTTGGTTCCATTACCTTTTGACAGGTTTGTAGTAGAGAAGGATGGAGGGATAACAGTGGACTTACCTGAATCCTCAGACATGGTGCTATAGCCAAGACAGAAAACAGGAAGTAGAAGAGGAAAACAAAAGTGGGTGGAACAAGAAAGAAGAAATCAGCAAGTAATTGCTAGCTCTGATACCATGTAAACAGAGAGAATAGTTTGGGAATGATTTTCTCATTCATTGAATAATTATTCTCACTTACACTAATCTATACTTATAGAAATTACAAGGGTTTTAAACTAAGAAAAGAATTACTAATTAGTTTACCTAATAAAGATACATTTCTAATTTATAATTATTGACTAATTACTGCCTAATTTACAGCCATACAATCTTGGTAATTACTGTTGAATATCTTTCTAATTTTTCAACAGTGATAAATAGTATTAAGATGTGCACTACGGGGATCATGCATAAACTGGTTGACAACCCCTACAGCATATGCAATACCAGGTCTAGTATGAGATAGATATTATCTTTCCACAAGCCTTTGAAATCTGCCTTTGTCAGTTGGTTCACCATCACCACTACTGAGACGATGATTAGCATCAATAGGTGAATCTGTTGGTCGACAACTCAACATGCAAGTTTTCTCTAGGAGGTTTCTTGAGCCCATATAAAGCTTTCTTCAATTTACACACCTTCCCTTTAGTTTCACTGGATGAGAACCTTGGTGGTACATCTATATAAACCTCTTCTTCTAAGTCTCCATGGAGAAATGCATTCTTCACATCCAATTGTTGGAGAGGCCAACCTATAAAAGCAGCACACGATAAGAGCACTCGAACAGAATTCATTTTGACGACTGGAGAAAAAGTCTCATGATAATCAATACTATAAGTCTGTGTAAAACCCTTAGTAACTAGTTTTACCTCTAATCTCTCCACTGACCCATTTGCGTTGTATTTGACAGTAAAAACCCATTTGCACCCAACTGGCCTTTTCTCGTTTGGAAGAGAGACTAACTTCCAGGTATCATTTTTTTTAGAGCTATTATCTCTTCAATCATAGCCTTTTTCCACTTAGAGTCTGCAATAGCTTCTTTCCAACCTTGCAGAATCGACATAGAAGATAAGGACGAGTCAAAAGCACAATATGGGCTTGATAATGAGTCATATGAGACAAATTGTGAAATTGGGTGTTGAGTACATGTCCTGACGCCTTTTCGAAGGGCAATAGGTAAATCATAAGTATCAGAATTAACATCAAATGATTCATTATCAGGTGAAGCAGTGGAAGAGACTGAAACAAGGGGCGGAGAGAGTAACTGGCAAGGTGGTAGTAGTGCACGAGCAGTCTGATCCTTCTGACGTCGAGAATAAGTATGCAGATCCGTTCTATCTAATCGGCCAACAATATCCTGCTCTGTTTTCCCCTCACTCGACCCTTCTGTCTCCCCCTCAATAGGAATAAGGTCTTGGTGTATAAGATTTGGAAAGACTAACCCATGCGACTCCTGATTAGACTAAATAAGCGTATCCGATGGTAATATCTCTTCCAATGTAGATGTCTCCACCTGAAGAGATGTCTCAGAGGGACGAAAAAAGGAATCAGTTTCCCAAAAAGTAACATCTATATTGACAAACACTTTGCGAGTGGTAGGGGAATAGCATTTGTAGCCTTTTTGGGTAGGAGAGTAGTCAATGAAGATGCATTTAACTACCTTAGCATTCAATTTGTCACTTGGGTGTTTAGGGGCATGAACAAAGCAAGTATACCCAAAGACCCTAGGCGGAAGAGAAGAGATAGGTAGAGACGTGGGAAGAAATTCCAAAGGAGTTTTGAATTGAAGGACACTGGAAGGTAAACGATTGATAAGATAGGCAGCGGTGAGGACCGCCTCACTCCAAAGACTTGGGAACATGCATAGTGAAGAGAAGGGAACGGGTAACATCAAGGAGATGACGATTTTTTCGTTCTGCCACCCCATTTTGTTCAAGAGTGTGGACACAGCTCGCCTGGAATAGAATACCACGAGTCTCGAAATAGGCACGGAAACCACCATCAGGATACTCAGTCCCATTATCAGAACGAAGAATCTTGATAGTGGCATCAAACTAGGTACGCACCATTTTATGAAAATTTTGGAAACACGAAAAAACTTCACTCTTAGCACGGAGTAAATAAACTCAAGTGACACGAGAATAACAGTTAATAAAAGTCACAAACCACGAATATCCATAAATAAAAGTAATGGGTGAAGGACCCCAAACATCAGAATGGATAAGCATAAATGGAAAATTACTACGTTTATTAATTAAAGGATAAATAGACCGCTTATGTTTAGCAAGTTCACAAGTCTCACAACAAAAAGTACTTCTAGAACAATGTTTAAGTAAAGAAGGAAAAAGCCTCTCTAAAACTCCAAAAGAAGGATGCCTCAAACGATGATGCCACTGATGGAGCTGCAAAAGTAAAGGGCCAGTATCGAAATGGAGAGCTTGGCCATATGGTAAAGGTGAAAGAGAAGAGGTGAACGGAACATCCAGTAAGTACAGTCCACCATGCACACTACCACTATCAATCATTCTTCCCATCACTAGTTCCTGAAAAACACAATGAGTGGGAAAATAGGTTACAGAACAGTTTAATGAACTGGTAAGACGACTAGCAGATAAGAGATTAGTAGAAAAATTGAGAACATGAAGGACAGACGAGAGAGAAAGGGTGGAAGAGCAATAGATAGAACCTTTTCCAGAAACAGATGATAAAGACCCATCTGCTATTCGAACCTTATCTTGACCCGAATAAGTAGAATAAGAAGAAAACAAAGTAGAAGACCCAGTCATATGATCAGTGGCACCTGAGTCAATTATCCAAGGAATAGGAGAGGCTACAACACTAAGTGCACTAGAAGAGATACCTGAGTGAGTAAAGTTGGAGGTAGAAGTGGAGGTTGTAGAAGGAGAGATGTTAACCCGAGCTATTAGGTGCCTGAGAGTAGTCAACTCCGCCTCAGAGAGGGTCATTCTCACCAGATGTGCTACCAGAGATCTTAGAAAGATGAGCATGGGAGCAAATAGGGCCACCACGGCCACTACCACGGCCACCTCCACGGCCCCGAGCAGGATGACCATGTAACTTCTAGCAGTGATCAATAGTTTGATGGGCTTTACCACAATGCTCGCAGTGCAACTGATCACGGGCTACTGAACCATTCTTCTCCCCAGATTTGATGGGCAGGCCTGACCGAGGGAGAGATGTAACATTCATCACAGAGTGCTCTTGACCGAGAGGGAGATTCATAGCTTGACGTCGGCTCTCTTCTGCTGAACATAATCATACACCTGCCTCAAAGTAGGAAACGAATCTTGTCCCAAAATTTGGACATAGATCGGATCGTAGTCAACATGGAGGCTAGCAAGGAAATCATACACCCGCTCCTTTTCTACCATCTTCTGAAAAGCTGCAGCATCAGTAGTACAAATGGCATGGAAGTCCTGATAATAATCGATCTCGTTCTACAAACTGGTCAACTTGGCATAATACTAAGCCAAGGATTGATCTTTCTGATCTAACCCATGAAGTTTCTTCCTCAATTCATATAGTTGAATATCATTGCCTGTTTGGGAATAAGTCTGGGCAGCAGTGGACCAAAATCTTATGTGCAATATCTAGAAGTAAAAAACTGCGACTGATAGAGGGCTGCATAGAATGTAATAGCCATGACATAACAAGATCATTTTTTCTTTATCCACCATGTGCAAGATGGACCCACAACTATTGGCTTTTGAGTGTCACCAGTGATATATCCAGAAACATCGCGAGCAGCAATAGCTAAACTACAGGCACGAGATCAAATCAAATAGTTGGTACCATCTAACTTAACTGGACTGGACTGATTTGAAGAGATGGACTATCAGTAGGAGTCCCTGAACGAAGCAATCCAGTGTCCTCATGACCACCAGAAATCTTTCCAATACCAGACATGGTCATGTAAAACCAAGAACAAGCAGATAAGGCAAGTGGAAACAGGAAATGATGGAACAGATGTAAAGAAAAGTAGAACTGGACCACTAGACGACCAATGATATCGAAAACACCATACTAGATAGCAGCGAAGGCAAAAAAGGAACCAAAAAGTCGTGTGGTAGTTCAAACAACATTGGAATGCAACCTGAACCAAAGAGATCCTTCAAACAACAATGGTCGAGCTGTTTAGGAACCAAAACTGACCATAAGATGCGGCAACATGTCGAAAAAGAGAAGAACAGCACGAAGAAACTCTAGCCACATGACAAAATCAACCAAAACTCGACCATAAGGTTGATTCGATCCTTATAGAGGCTTGGATAACCTTAGTCGGCACCCATGGAAGAGGAATCAACCATCGATCTAAGAAAAAACAGCTGCAATCGCGGATTTCTAAAAAAGTAGGGTTTGGCGCTGAAAAATTTCAAAAAAACAAAAAAATTATCAAACATGTCAGAAAAAATTTGGAAAAATCATAACATGGATCTTTAAATCCAGTCAATCATATCTGGAAGAAAAAAGTTTTTTTTTTTTTACAAATGTCGAATATTGAGATGAAAAAAAGGAAAAAAAAGAGAAACAACGGTGAGAAAACTCAATTACATAGGATTGCGCTTTGATACCATGTTAAGATTGATGAATGAATGAAGAACAATAAGAGAGGGTTGAGAGAAAATAGGAGAGAGTTATTCTGACGGTGAAAAGAGAGAGCACTCAAAATTAGGGTTAGCTCCCTTATCACTATTATTTATATAATGAGATAAGTATACCAAAAATACAATAATAGCCCTAACTTAACAGGAATAAAAAATTTCTTCGAAAGAAAGATAGAGTCACAAAATGGAACACATGGAGTAAATCATTGAGAAAAAAGAAGAAAAAAGAAGAAAAAAAATACCGCAATCAATGAGGAAAGCTGAATCAGGCATCCTCTCCATTGAGAATAGTTATTGTATCATATGGTGAATCGAAGAACGATTATGTAAATACATATACACGTATTTAGATGGTGACAATTAATATGGGACATTGCTATCCTACTTTATGAAGGAATTAGGATACCACACCATACCTGTTACCATAGTTGTCAAATCGATTTCAAATTGAGAATCAAATTGTAAATCAAAATTACCTTTTTCTGAATCAGAATTGAATTGGGAATCGTAAAGATTTACAACTTCACAAGTTCCAATTCAATTTTGTACCAAAACTTTAAGTCTGCATCTACATATACCAGAAAGAGCTACGACTATAAATCCACACTCTATGCCAATAAGAATTCAAAAACAAAATGGTATGAAAAAAACTAGAAAACTCCAAATACTTTCGAATTTTCATTCTTAAATTTTCATCTAATAGGCAAATAAGCAAGTCAAACGTATGGATAATTTGAGTTCGATGGTTTGGTGTATCAAACAAATCGTAAGATACATATGACTTATAGTATGATTTTAATGTAATTCTTGCTTCAAACTTTTCTCTCTCCATAAAAATCGATTTCTCGGTGTCTTTATCTCAAATAGAGTTGTATAATATGTATTGGGAGTCGTAATATCTGATATTATAATTCGTGAGTCCATGACATTAAATTTCCATGCCACTTGATCGAATTAAGTACGAATGATAATACTATAGAACCAAATCGTTAGGATCACCATCATCATCTCATCTCCAACTAGTCTAATCATCAAGTTCTTATTCAAGTGATGCGGCACAATGGTTACTCTAATTTGACTCTCTAGGATATATGAATTCTATAAATTTTACTTATTTTAGATTTTAGTTAATTATTCTAGAATTTTTCATGTTTAGGATTTACTTGATGGAGATTTATTTTGATAAGATTTGTTTTGATAGGATTACTTTAGATATGATTGGATATGTATATTTTCGTCTTTGTCTTTTGTCATCCCAATGGTATATTTAGAGAAGTGATGTGAAACAAAAAGCCCTATGTGGTATTCGTATTTGATCCTTGAGGATATTTGATTTTTGTAAATTTTAATTATTTTATATTTTAGTTTAGGGTAAATTACACTGACCTCCTATGAGATTCATTAAAATATCAATCATCTCCCATGTGGTTTCTGAAATGTCACTAACCTCCCTTCTGGTTTAGTTTTTGCATCAAATTAGTCAAACCGTTGACTTTCCGTTAAAAGTTAATGGAAAAACTGTTTAAAAATAAAAAAATAATAAAAAAATTATTTTCTAATTATTTTTATTTTTTATTAAAAAAATAGTTACTGTTTTTTTAATAAAAAATAAAAATAAAATAAAAAATATTTTCTAATTATAATAATAAAATGTTTCAAACACAA
>JAOTRH010203227.1:0-11158 GCA_034768845.1 Heliamphora exappendiculata | reverse complement strand
GGTTGTTTTTATTAAATTGAACGAAAATTTTAACGGTTTGGGTCTTTTTAATGTTAAAATCAAATTTAAAGGAGTGTTAGTGCAATTTTTGAAACCACCGAAATTTTTTTGTTTTTGTTAGAAATTTCACGGGGGGTCAGTGTAATTTACCCTATTTTTTATTTTTTTTGAACTGCTTCAACAAAATGAATCATAAAAATAAAAAATATTAATTTAAAATTATTTTTTGTTAAAAATGAAAATAAATAATATAAAATTTAATTTATTAATTTATTTTTACTTATTTTGTCTTTTTTAAATTTTTTTATATTTTAATCAAATTCTTTTAATTTGTTGACTTACCTTTATAAGAGTAGTCAAAAAGTATAATAATCTAATTAAATAATAAAAAAATTCATTAAAAACAAAAATAAACTAAATAAAATAAACACATAAAACAATTATTCCAAACAGTATCATTTTATTGATATGAATTTTTAATACAAATTTAATTGTGTATTGTGTGAGTGATACTATAAATAAATAAATTTAAACAATTCATTTTAAATTCAAGATAAAATTCTTAATAATTTTTTTAAAATTGTAGTCTTGTTGTATCTTAAATTATACATAAATACATGATGTATATGTATTGTTAAGACCCACCATATAACGTTTCCTACCGATTGATTAGTAACTTCTCTAAAAGATAATATTTTTTCATTAGTTTAAATTATGAATTTTATTAGTCAAAATAAAAGAGTTTCACAGTTTAAATATATGAAAAATTAAGTATTATTCGATGAGTGAAGATAATAACACTGCTCTGCATATCATTTCATCCATATATAATTTGAGAGTAATTATTCAGTACTACAAAATATTACGTGATATTATTTGTGTAGTGTTTTTATTTATTAATATTGTAAAATATTTTGTGGAGCAAATAATTTCATATTATTTAAACAATGACACATGGGTGGTTTTTGGTATTGTTGAAATTAAAACTTATAGATTACGATTTGTAATAGAAGTTGAGAGTGTTTGATAAAAATTATAACTAGTAGCTAAAATAGAAAAAAAATAATTAAACAATTATAACAGAAATTATGAGTATTTAAAAAAATTTATAATGTATAACTAAAATTAATAACCAAAAGCTAAAAGTTACAAATAATAGCTTTGCCAAACATTCCCCTGGTATTCCAAAATATATGCTTAATAATTTTCTACAATTTGGTGATGGAGTAATATGGATTCTATTTTTATAACTTTGCTTTAAATTATTGTTTTATTTTAAATTGAAAGAAATACAGAATTCGTTTAGTTAATAAATTACTTAATTAATATCATATAAGGAGAGAAAATTTGTAATTTGACAGATATTTTTTTACAATTTTAACTAACAAAACTAAAACTCCAACTTTAAATTGAAACCATACGAGGTATATACATATATATAAAAGAAAAATACTTATTTAGTATTACTTTTAAAATGAAGCTACATGATATTGTTTACACACACACATATATATAAAGAAAAAATACTTATTTGGTATTATTTTTAAAATGAAATTATGTGATATTTTAATATAGCGATTGATACACACGCTTGTACAAATTTATATTTAAAAATTAAAATAATTGAACAAAATTAAATAGTAAAATAATTTAATTTTTAAATTAAATAACGTAAGAAATAATTAATAAATATTTTAAAAATAAATCTAAGCGAGGGTAATTTTGGCATTAAAATATCACATAATTTCATTTTTAAAAGTAATACCAAATAAGAATTTTTCCTTTATCTATTAGTGTATATAAATATGTATACAAAAGATATGTGTTGTTAAAGGGAATTAAATGAATTTTGAATAATACTTTAATAGAGATAAAAAAAATTTAATATCAATATATTTTTTAAAATGAGATTTATTATTTTTATAAATATTAATACACTTTGTACATATATCTATACATTATATATTTTTTAATCACATTATAATAGATTTTAATTAACATTTTCATATATATATATAAATATATATATGGGTCAAAGTTAATTATTACACCAGTCACTTTTACAAAAAAATAAAAAGTGATCAATTATTATTAAAAACTATTTTATTATAAAAAGTTAGTCAAAGTTAACTATTACATCAGTCACTTTCTTAAGAAAATAAAAAGTGATTAATTATTACTAAAAAACATTTTATTATAAAAAGTTAAAAATAAATATATAAAAATAAAATATATATGATTAAAAAAATTCATATATGCACAAAAATTATTAATAAATACCATCTATTCACAGGGATCACTAAAAAACTATCATCAACTAGTTGAATCATCGATTGGCCTTGATTTTCATATAAAAAAAGCCATCATAATTGTTTTTTGGTAATCAAAATAATTTGTTAAAATCACAGAAAAAAAAACTAATTTAACATTAGCCGGTTCATAATATTAAAAGTAACAATAAAAAAAATAAGAATAAATATTATAAAAAAAATATCTCTAGCCTTATAACAAATCTTAAGGTCATAACACAATTTATTTCATATTTAGTAAATTCTTTTTAATTTACTCAAATTATCTTAATTTTTAAACTTCACGAATGTCATTAAAAAGATAAAAATAAATAATGACAACACAAATAATTTAAAAAAAACTTTTTGAGATAAATTTCTAACAACAACCACCTTTGGAATGACAAATTATTCAGTACTCCTCGAATACTATTTGACATTATTTACGTAATACTTTTGAAAAATAAAAATGTACGACGATTTATTTATTTCTCACATACCTAAGTGTAATACAATAGTAATCATATTTAGTGATTACATTGGAGTATCACATGATGTGATATTTTACATGTGGTACTTATATCATGTTATGATGCTACTATATATTTTTAAGTATCACTAATGAAATGATATTTTATATAGTATTCAAATGTGATCACTAAAGTATGATCACTATAATATTTATGCATACTTAATAAAAATATACCAATATTATTACACACAAAATATTTTGTATTATATAATTAAATTAAAATATTATATAAAGTGTGCGCGATACAAGCTGTTTTGGCTTGTTCGGCACAATTAGGACCAGATGAACTAACCCAATACTGATAACCCCGAACAGAGTATGGACCAGACTCATTTTCTTCCGAACTTACTGGATGCTTCTTACTCCGCCGCCGAACACTTGCAACTACCAAGAACATCGTTAGCGCCTACCGGCCGGTTATGGCCGGGAGGCACTCCGACGCTCAAATTAGATATCTCTCTGAGAGGTTTCTAAGCAAGAGTTTTGGGGTTAAGAATTGCCTACTTGGTGGTATAGGAGTGCCTCTCTTTATATATGGATCAAGACTGGTGGAGGTTGAATCCTCTTAGGATTCCGCCTCCTACCAGTTAGGATTTGTTTTCTATCTTGATGTGATTTGATTATGATTTGCTTCTATCATTTTCATCCGACCAAGACCGTATTGGGGAAGGTATCTTGTTGAGATATCTTTCCTATTGATGGGCCGACATGGGCTTCATAGGTCCGTTCTGCCTCTATATGGGGTGGGCCGAACAACAGTGGGTTCGGGCTTCTTCGAATACTTGGACAAGTCCATTTCGGACTGGTCTTTCTTTTGGGTCCTTGCCTCCAATCATTCGGGCTGGGCCTTAGGCTCATAGCTTTTGTCCACCCTCAACTGCCCGCCAACTCTGGTTCTTGTTCGGCTATACTGCTCGGCGATGGACCAGAGCTTTAAATTCTTGCTTGATTGTCAGCCTAGGTTGCTCGGTGAATACCCAGTCACTTAGTACGGGATACGTGCTGAGTATCTGGGGTTACAAGGGGTACGACGTTGTTCGGAGACATCTATTCGGTTCTCCAGGTGATGGTTCTACTGCCCAGGTCTCTTGAGTTGCCTTCATGAATAACGACGGCTGGTCTCGAGTCTTGTGTTGGGTGACGTAGCCCACCCTGGTTGGCATGCGGAGGCGGTGGCAGAGTACTTCGGATAGACTTCGAACTTGGCCTTTTTAGTCTCAAACATCCTAGGTATGGGATTACCATCCACACTAAGGGCTTAAATAGTTGGGATGAACTTCGAACTTAGCTTTTTTAGGCTCAAACATCCTAGGTATGGGATTACCATCCATACTATGGGCTTAAATAGTTCAGATGAACTTCGAACTTGGCCTTTTTAGGCTTAATCATCCTAAGTATGGGATTAACGTCCATGCTAAGGGATCGATGAGTTCGGATAAATTTTGAACTTAGCCTTTTTAAGCTTAATCATCCCAAGTATGGGATTAACATCCATATTAAGGGATCGATGAGTTCGGATAAATTTTAAACTTAGCATTTTTAGGCTTAATCATCCTTAGTATGGGAATAATGTCCATACTAAGGGAATAAATAGTTTGGATGAATTTCGAACTTAGCCTTTTTAGACTTAATCATCCTAAGTATGGGATTAACATATATACTAAGGGATCGATGAGTTTGGATGAATTTCGAACTTAGCCTTTTTTGGCTTAATCATCCTTAGTATGGGATTAACGTCCATACTAAGGTAATAAATAGTTCGGATGAACTTCGAACTTGGTCTTTTTAGGCTAAATCATCCTAAGTATGGGATTAGCATCCATACTAAGGGATCGATGAGTTCGGATAAATTTCGAATTTAGCCTTTTTAGGCTTCATCATCCTTAGTATGGGATTAACGTCCATACTAAGGGAATAAATTATTCGCACGAATTTCGAACTTTGCCTTTTTAGACTTAATCATCCTAAGTATGGGATTAACATTCATACTAAGGGATCGATGAGTTTGGATAAATTTTGAACTTAACCTTTTTAGGCTTAATTATCCTTAGTATGGGATTAACGTCCATACTAAGAGAATAAATTGTTCGGATAAACATCGAACTTAGCCTTTTTTGGCTTAATGATCCTTAGTATGGGATTAACGTCCATACTAAGAAAATAAATAGGTCGGATGAATTTTAAACTTGGCCTTTTTAGGCTTAATCATCATTAGTATAGGATTAACATCCATACTAAAGGATCGATGAGTTCGGATAAACTTAGAACTTAACCTTTTTAGGCTTAATCATCATTAGTATGAGATTAACGTCCATACTAAGAAAATAAATAATTCGGATGAACTTCGAACTTAGCCTTTTTAGGCTTAATTATCCTAAGTATAAGATTAACATCCACACTAAGGGATCGATGAGTTCAGATAAATTTTGAACTTAGCCTTTTTAGGCTTAATCATCCTTAGTATGGAATTAACGTCCATACTAAGGGAATAAATAGTTCGGATGAATTTTGAATTTGGCCTTTTTAGGCTTAATCATCCTAAGTATGGGATTAACATTCATACGAAGGGATTAATGAGTTCGGATAAACTTTAAACTTAGCCTTTTTAGGCTTAATCATCTTTAGTATGGGATTAACGTCCATACTAAGTGAATAAGTTATTCGGATAAACATCGAACTTAAGCTGCTGAAGAAGTTCGCTATGCTAGCCCTGTTCTTACCTTGCCGTATTCGGTGTATGCCCCCCAAGTTTTTGTCATGCCAAACTCACGGTGTTTCACTCTCTTATTATACCATTTGGCAAGGGTTTGCTGGTAGACTGCCAATTTAATGATGGTCATTGCCCTACGCTCTTCGGCTAAATCAAGGTCCAAGTCCAGTGCCTTATCATTGGCTCTGGGAGTACTGGCCTCTGTTCAGATTATCGGTAGTCTGGCCTCCAGTGGACCTCCTTGGAGTAGTTCAGTAAGTCCACAGAACTGAGGGCAACCCATCTTCCTTTAGCAGCATCCAGTCTCTACTTGAGTTCGCCAATGATAGTCTTGTTGGTGGCTTCAGCTTATCCATTACTTTGACAGTATGTCGGGGTGGAGAAGTAATTCATAATTCCAACCCCCGAACAAATATTCTTAAATAGAGAGCTATCGAACTGAGTACCGTTGTCGGAGATAATTACTCGGGGGATGTCAAACCGGATGATGATGTTCTTCCACGTGAACCTCTTCACATCAACGTCCCAGATATTGGCCAAGGGCTTAGCCTTCACCCATTTAGTGAAGTAATCTGTGGCAACAAGGAGGTATTTTCTGTTGCATGTGGCCTTTGGAAAGGGGCCGACTATGTCAGACCCCCACTGAGCAAAAGGCCAAGGACTTGTGAGTGGGGACAAGTCTCCGGTTGGGATGTGTATATCTGGGTTGAACCTCTGGCACTTGTCACACTTCTGGACGTACTGCTCGGTGTCCTTCTTCTTATAAAGCCACCAGTAACCCTGAGAGATTGCTCGGTGAGCCAATGATCGCCCCCCAGTATGGCTGCTGCAAATTCTTTCGTGTATTTCGAACAAGAGGTCTTGAACTTTGTTCGGGTGCACATAGAAGAGGTAGGGCCTAGTAAAGGACTTCTTGTACAGATCCCCCGAACTAGAGACCCAAAACCTTGCTGACTTCCTTCTTAGAGCCCGAGCTTCGTTCTGATCGGCTGGTAGCTCACCTTTCACCAGGTATTCTTTCAAGGGATCCATCCAGCTGGGACCCAGTTCCGAGCAGTAGACCGGCTTCTTTTCGTGGTTGACAATACTCGGTTGTTGAAGGACTTCCATCAAAATCACTCTTGTTTTCCTAGTACTAACAGCTGATGCTAGGCAAGCCAGGGAATCAGCGTGGCTATTTTCTCGGGATAAGAGCTGGGTGATCCCAAAACATGGAATGTCTTTGGCCATTTGTTGTGCTAATTGGGCGTACGCCTGCATTCTGTCATCTCTAGCTAGGTACTCTCCCTTGAATTGATTTACCACTAATTGTGAATCACAGAATACTTTGACCTTTTTGGCCGTCAGCTCTATGATATCTCTAAGCCCAGCTAGCATGGCTTCGTATTCGGCTTCATTATTGGTGGCTTAGAAGTCTAGCCGAACAGCCTTCTCTATGAGGATTCCCTCAGGGCTGTACAGTACTACTCCTGCTCCAGCCCCCTTGTTGCATGAAGAGCCATCCACGTAGAGCCTCAAAGTATCCTTTGAGTTATCATTATCAATAGTTGTTGACTTGGTAGTTTGCCCCTAATGTCCACCGAACTTCTTTTCTGGCTGAATTCGGCTATGAAGTCGGCTAAAACTTGGCCCTTTATAGCTGTCCTAGGGCAAAAGGTGATGTCGTGCTCTCCGAGCTCCACTGCCCACCTTGCTACTCTCCCTGAAAAGTCAGCTTTTCGAAGTAATGACTGCATGGGGTGTTCGGTAATTAACTTGATCGGGTGTGTCCTGAAGTAGTGGATAAGTTTACGAAAGGCAATGACCAGGGCTAGTGCAAGCTTCTCTAATGGCAAATACCTTGTCTCTGGGTCTAGAAGGACCTTACTCACATAGTAAATGGGCTTTTGGACTTTGTCTTCTACCCTTAGGAGTACCACACTGGCAGCTCGGCTAGATACTGTAAGGTACTAGAACAAGATCTCTCCACTGCTCGACACCGTTAATAATGGAGGAGACGAAAGGTACTGCTTTAGTTCGGCTAGGGTTTCCTCACTTTTTTCATCCCACTTGAACTGGTTAGCCCTCTTCATTGCTTTGAAGAAGGGGTAACACCGGTCGGATGCTGGGCTAATGAATTGGTTGAGGGCAGCGGCCATCCCCGTGAGCTTTTGAACCTCCTTCAAACTTTGTGGGTTTCTAAAACTCTGAATTGCTGAGATTTGTTTGGGGCTTACCTCTATTCCTCTGTGAGTGATTAGGAAACCTAGAAATTTTCCCGAACTGACTCCAAAATCACACTTGGAGGCATTAAGCCTTAATTTGTAGTCCTTGAAAACTTCGAATGTCCTTATCAGATCGTCAAGGTTCTTGTTCAGGTGCTTAGACTTCACAACCATGTCATCTATGTAGACCTCCATCGTTTTACTGATCAAGTCGCCGAACATCTTTGTTGCAAGCCTTTGGTAAGTGGCGCTAGCATTCTTCAATCCGAATGGCATTATCCTGTAGCAGTAAATTCCTCGAGGAGTGATAAATGATGTTTTTTCCATGTCTGGGGGGTACATGGCAATCTGGTGGTATCCTCTATAAGCATCCAGGAAACTCATCCTCTCGTGCCATGCTGTTGAATCGACGAGCTGATCTATTCGGGGCAGGGAAAAACAGTCCTTGGGGCATGCTTTGTTGAGATTGGTGAAGTCTACCCAGACCCGCCACTTTTCATCCTACTTCTTTACTACGACAGTATTTGCCAACCAGGTTGGGTAGTGGACCTTCTTGATGGCTCCAGCTTTCTTTAGCTTCTGGACTTCTGATCTTTTTGGCCCTTATCCTTCTTCTCAAACTGCTTTACCGAGGCAACACTTTGCTCGGCTTGGCTCATCTCTTCTTTCACCTTTGCTTGCTGTTTTATCTTTACCATTAACTCAGACATTGTGGTAACGGCCTTTTTGGTGAGGGACTGTCTTAAGTGACTCAAGGGAGGTAGCCCGATCTTGAAAGATGCAACTGCGAGTTACTCGCTGCAGTCTTCAATCTCGTTGTAAACCTCCCAGTACCACCGAGCATACTCCCGAATTGTTTCTCCATCACTCTTCCGTAGGGTCAGTAATATGTCAAAAATCTTTAGCTGCCTGCTGTTGGTTATGAACCGAGCTGTGAAAGACTCAGTCAGTTGTTGCCAGTTCATTATGGACCGGGGTGGCAACTTGTGAAACCAACTAAGGCTGTCTCTCCCAGACTGGATGGGAACATGCGGCAAAGGAGCTCGTCATTACGGCTCCAGAGCGCCATTGCCTATCTGTATTGCCGAACATGGCTTACTAGATCTGTCTTTCCGTTATACATCTCAAACTTGGGTGGAGAAAACTTGCGTGGTGGACCAGTGTTTTTTATAACTTCGGCCAATGGTGACACCGAGATTTGTTCAAGAGCCCTTCTTGCCACGTCTTCGGCTGTTCGGCCACTACCGTGCTGCAACCGGGAGTCCATCCTCTGTTCCAACCAAAGTCGTAGGTCTTGGTTTTGATCCAGTTCGATCCGGGCAACTCTTTCATGGCTCGGCCGAACTGACTCTGTTTTGACGATTTTAGAACTTCTGAGGCCTACCTTAAGTTCTCTGCACCTCCGCTTCTGAGGGTGGCTCAAACTGTAAGACTCCGGCCTCTGTTCAGTATTCTCTTGACAGGGGCTTTCTCTTCGCCTCACACGTGGTTCCCTTCGAGCATCCTGCCCCTGGATTAGTTGCCGGAGTTCATCGATCTCTCGATCACGCTGATCTATTCTCTCCTTCAGATTGTTGATGATCCTATCGCGTCTGGCCAACCCTTCCTCTAATCTTCCTCTAATCTCCCTCTATCTCTTGAAGAGGGGGTGGACGGTCTTTCTCCCCTGGAACTTGTGGTTGAGTAGCGCCACTGCCTCCCATTGTAGGAAGCATCATCCCTTCGCCTTCGCACTTCTGAAGGGACTCTAGGGGCCCTTGGCCTATTCGGAATAATAGGGATGGATCTTTGGGGAATATCCTCCTTAGTGCGGCTTCTAGTAAATCCAGTCGGAGTGTGGCTCATGATTCTGTTGGTTCGAGATCGTCGTTCTCACAGACGACGTCAAATTGTGCGCGGTACAAACTGTTTGGGCTTGTTCGGCACAATTAGAACCAGATGAACTGGCCCAATACTGATGACCCCGAACAGAGTAAGGACTGACGACCGAGCAAATAATCAAAACTCTAGCTCTTCACTGAGCAGATCAACCGAGCAAGAACCAGAGCTGGGGGCAGTTGAGGGTGGACAAAAGTATCGGGCCTAAGGCCTAAACCAAACAGTTGGGACCCAAGACCCAAAAAGGAAAACTAGCATGAAATGGACTTGTCCAAGTGCTCAACGAAGTTCGGACCCACTATTGTTCGGGCCCTACTAGTCCGGCCCACCCTAGATAGGGTCAGCCCGGACCAGGGGAAGCCCATGTCGACTCCTCAATAGGAAAGATTTCTCAACAAGATACCTTCGCCAACACGGTTTTGGTCGAATGAAAAGGATATAAGCAAATCAGAATCAAATCACATCAAGATAGGAAACAGATTCTAACTGGTAGGAGGCAAAATCCTAAGAGGATTCAGCCTCCACCAGTCTTGATCCATATATAAAGAGAAGCACACCTACATCACCAGGTAGGCAAATCTTATCTCCAAAACTCTTTCTTAGAAATTTCTCAGAGAGATATCTAACTTGAGCGTCGGAGTGCCTCCTGACCATAACCGGCTGGTAGGCGCTAACGATATTCTTGGTGGTTGCAGGTGTTCGACGACAGAGTAAGGAGCATCCAGTGAGTTCAGAAGACAAGGAGTCCAGTCCATACTCTGTTCGGGATTATTAATATTGGGCCAGTTCATCTGATCCTGATTGTGCCGAACAAGTCCAAATAATTTGTACCGCGCACATAAGCAATACCAAATAATGTTTAGAAAGTAGCGAATAATTGCTCCTTTGGAAGCCAAACAGTAGCCAGAATATGCGCCTTTTATACGGATGACGAAAGCCTTAACAATTTGTCTATTGACTTTAGTTCATTTTTATATTTGTTTGGTCGTATATTAAAATACCTATATAATGTGATATTTAGTTGTATATATATTGAGTAAATATAATTAAAATACTGTCAAAAAAGACCACAAAATAAATATAAAAACTTAGATAAGAGCAAAACAATAAAAAAAACCAAATAAGACCAACAGGTTTTAAAAAAACAGGTAAAAATTGATAATAAAACACCCAATTTATGAAAATACAAATAAAGATATAAAAAAATCACGACTTATGAGAGATTTCTTTTGAAATAAAAATGACGATCCATTTCAAGATATGAAGTGAGATATTTCTTTTTAATAATAGCATAAATAATGCGCTGTTCAATTTTAATCGACCTGGTGACCCTTATCTCGGTCCTTTTTCTAATTTACTCAACTTGATGAGTTTCAAAATATTAGTTTTCACATGAAAAATCTAAATTGTTAATTCGTTTAGATGAAAGAATCAACCATTTGACTTATATATATATATATAATTCAAAGAGGTGAAAATGAGAGATTTCATTCCTCTCGTGCCTCGACTTATGGCTATTTATAAATATTTCAAAAGAAAATTAAAT
>JAOTRH010203216.1:0-11158 GCA_034768845.1 Heliamphora exappendiculata | reverse complement strand
GAGAGAGCTTATGAACTCGAGGTTGACAGGCCTACAGGAGGGTCTCTGTCTAGATTCAGAGTTATCTGATTTACCATCCGTAGATTTCGTAGAGAGAGAGAGAGAGAGAGAGAGAGAGAGAGAGAGCTTATGAACTCGAGGTTGACAGGCCTACAGGAGGGTCTCTATCTAGATTCAGAGTTATCTGATTTACCATCTGTAGATTTCGTAGCTGTCTAATTTCTAATGTAAGTATAGTAGAACTTGGGAAAAGCATTACCACTATAAGAACCGAAGCAGAGCATGCATCATTAAATATAAGTAAAACAAGCATGCAAATTGCTAATGACAACTCAATAACAATACGTTGCACTACCACCATTTGTAGTTATGAGAGAGAATCCATTTTGAACATGTTTAAAACCAAGGGCTATATATTCACTTGGGAGTATTATATTATAAAAAACTTCATAAGAATTGAATTAATGTTAACACCGAATTAACACCAAATAATGTCCAATGTTACCTTGCTACACAAAATTATACAAGAACTAAACGAAAGAAATATAAGGGGAAAAAAGGGTCTAGTAGTAGAGTAGTAGGGATTAGAAGGAAATAAATAATATCTGTAACAATCTTTATAAAAGAGAACTTTGCAATAACAAATAAAGCAAATAATTTATTTAATCAGGATTGTTTTATCTTTTTATTGTTCTCTTTTCTCTTCTCCTTTCTAATTTCTCAAATTCTCCAATATAAAAGAAAAACTGTTCTCAAATATGTCCTACCTATCAACAACAATAGACAAATAGAAATACATAAGTTGGATGTCGAAACAACTCGTTTTTTCATTTTGATTTGTAGTATTTCAACGTACTTTGGTCTGTTTCTTTGGAAACATTGAGATTTTGATATTCGATTAACTTTTCATTTTGATTTCTCAGTAAACGGAAGTGTTTCCACAGTTTTGATGGAAGTTTTTAAAAAAAATTTCCTTGTACTTGAGCCAGAACTGCAACTAACTGTTCATAAGTCATATGAACTTATATGACAACAAAGATAGATGAATGAAAGAGTCAGCAATGAATACCTGCCCACCAGTAGTTCTTGGGATAACAGAGATTGAAGCAATGTCTGCATAAGTTTGGGTAGTAATAAATATATCAACACAGACCTGAAAACATTGATAGAATGAAGTATAGGAAAGTTAACGTATCCATAATAAGTCTTAACCAACAAACACAAGGAGATTTTAATACTATACAAACAAAATGAATAGAAAAAATCAGAAAGGTAAAACTCTACCTGGTACTCTGCTAGTTCAACAGCCATTGTCTTTAAAATTTTGTCTGCAGGTTGGAGTAATTTATGGGCCTCCTAAAATTCAACAAAAAACAAAACATTATATAACAATTTAAACAAGTTTACCATTACAAATCTACGCCTCCATAGGATGCAGATGCGCAAGAACTAATGAAGAAACAAATCCACCAGTACTTCATAGAAAGAAAGAGGGGGGGGGGTTGGAATATCATTGCAGTATTAAAAAAATAGGGAATATTAGAAAAGATAAAGCAGATCCGCAGATTGTTAGGTTCTTCGATTAATTAACCATAGGATATAATGCAACAGAAGGATGTAAAAGAGAAATTGACTCAAAAGCCTGGAGTGGTAATCACATCGACAGAAAGCACAACCACAAAAAATGAGGACAACCACAACAGCTGCATTACACAGTAAATATGTAAAGCCAGAAGAGTAGTCAGAACACTAAAACTCAAATCTTAATTTCAAAGTGGGAAAAAAAAAACTCATCATAACTAAAGACTTTTGCCACTAGCAACCACCAATAATACACAAGGTTGATCATTATCTTCATACGGAATACACAAGGTTGCACAATCCCACAAAACCCGGTGAGGCCATTATTCTATCATAAACTGTTTCATCTAGATTAGCATAACCAAATTTTTTGCTCCGCACTCTTTTGGACATAAACAAAAAAGGCAAGAAATAGTTCAGAAAAAAGCAAGAAATGCCCAGATATTTGATTTCAGAGGTTCAAGCAATGTTCCCTCCTTGTCTTTCAAAGGCAATATGTGGCCATCACCATACACCTCAAGTGGGAATAGAAAGAGAAGCACACCTGTACACACCGATGAACAAGCAGAACATATATATAAGCATACCTTCTCACCAGCGGAAACATTTGTTCTTCCTTCAGCTTCTCTAGCAGAAAGGGCTCCAATCCCAACTGAAGGGAAGACTGTACACAACATAGCACAAAAATCAAAGTCAATCAGACCATTCAACGCTGTCAACCCTTTAATATTCCATAAGAGGATTTAAGAGATCCTATGAAACACAATGACCAAGATTATGTATATATAGCTTCAGATGCCAAGTGGAGAGCACTCCAGAAGGCAAAGGCAAAAAAACCAAAAGAAATTGCCAATAACGGTTATGCAGGAGAAATCAACAATCTAAAAAATGTGCATCCTGAATTATCTTCTCAATCAAAGTGTAAGTGACATTATTGATTGCATAGCTTCAATCTAACTAAAACCACACTAATACATTTTAAAGCCAATGTAACAACAATGAACATATTTCTGGTGACAATGTTTAGGTTATTAAGTGTGGGTATCCGATTATGCCCTTGCCACATGGCGCCTCAAGAACACATAAAAGACCCGACCTCCGCTTGCCTCCGGCAAGTGGGGCTCAAAGGCCCATGGCCTACTGCTATCTCCAACACCGACATGGTCCTAGGCTAGGTAATGCCTAGGCACCTTCACGCTCTTTTGATCTCCGTGGCCCGTGGGCCACACTATCTCCAACACCAACATGATCCTAGGCCAGGAGTAGAGTCAAGGTGTGAGAATATATTATTATTATTATTGAGGTATTTTCTTATTATTAGAATTGTGAGAATATACTATTATTATTATTATTGGGATATTTACCCATTATCAGGATCTTTCCCGTTATTAGAATAGTGAGAATATACTATTATTATTATTATTGGAATATTTACCCATTATTAGAATCTTGTTTCCTAGTTAGTTTTATAACCAACCATTATTAGGATTTTTTATAGTCTATATATATGATGTATCCCTTCAATATTATTCAAACCTTTATAATATAGCAAACCCTAGCAACACAGCTTCGTAAACCCTCCTTGTGTACAAAATGTCCAAAACCCTAGCCGCCGCCATAGTAGATCGCCGCCGGCCTTCGCAAAACCTCGTTGTGGGCCTTCACAACCTTCGCATCTCTCTCCCTCAGTTTCGCAAATCCTAGCACATTCTTGTTCGCAAACCCTAGCAACTTTACACCTCTCTCCCCCCTTCTCATCTCTCTCCCCCTAGCCTATAGCAAACCCTTGCCACCGACGCCATTGCAAATCGTAGCCGTCGGTCGTTGCACTCGTACCTCTCTCCCTCGTTTTCGCAAACCAAGCAGCTTGCCGATTTCTTCACGAAAACTCACACCGTTACTCGTTTTTTTTTTTGTTACACAAACTTTCACTGCTCTCCAAATTCGCATCATGAGTTTGAGAGGGGGTGTGAGAATATATTATTATTACTATTATTATTATTATTATTATATAGATATTTTTCTATTATTAGGATTGTGAGAATATACAATTATTATTATTGGGATATTTACCCATTATTAGAATCTTATTTCCTAATTAGTCTTACTACCATTATTAGGGTTTTTCTATAACCTATATATATATGTATCTTTTCATTGTTATTCAAGCATTTGTAATATAATAATAATACTTTCAACTTTGCTTTCACAAAGCATCTCCACCCTCTGTTCAGGACCAAAGGAGATATGGGGTTTGGAGGCTAGAGCTCAAAGGATTGTCAATGGAATAGCCTCCAAGCAACTCCAGTTGATCCACCACAGAGATAAAGTGGCATCTGACCAAGAAATAGAGCTCACAGAAGCTTAGGAGCTGGCACCTAGCCGACCAACCGACAATTTGGGAGGTCATATCATACTTTCCCGCAAACATCTACAAGCCATATGATATTCTTCCCCACATATCATACAGACAACCCAAGGATCTTTCGCAGAAGATCTTATCCACAGAACCAATGTGAACGAGGCACCTGTCGTCCTCGGTGATTTTGAAGATCCTGATGCCCCCTTAGCATCACCTATAAATGAGTGAACTCTAACCTTCCGAGGATCATAATCGCCTATTGCACCTAATCTCCATAAGACCATAACTTCTCTAATCTCCATACCATCGATTGCTCTCCACTGCAACCCTTTATCTCCCTAAGGCTATCGTGAGCTCTCACGTCCACCTGCGGTGGTGCCCGAGCCACAGTGGTGCATTCTATCTGCCCAGACTCCACTACTCCGACTCATTCCAGATACTCACCTACATTAAGCTCCAAAGAAACTGAAGCAAATGAATTATGGGTGCAGATACCACTTTCAAATACCCTAAATATAGGCACACAATACAATGAAATCATACGGGCAGAGTCTCCAGCAATAAAGAGGAACCTCATATTTATTTACTGAGAGCCATCTATTCTTTTAGAAGCTGCTACAAACAAATACAAGCTTACCTGAGATCACATCTTTTCTTTGGATTGCAATACATCACCTAAATATTCATCCAAACCATTTCAACTGGTACCAGCCAATGGGCAGCTTTTAAATTAAACCTCACAGTACAATCTTGTTCATAGACAAATATATTCTGAAGTTGCGTGAGAACAAATTTCTTACAATTTGTATGAAAATGTAAGATTGTAAATGTGCTCTGCAATCTATGTAAATCTAATAGCATGGCAAGCTCATACTACATCCCATGAGTAACGCCTAATATATATTTCCAAATCATTCCCTAAAATTACCTAAGTACCCAAATCTGAAAGACAAAAAAATATATAGCACCCTGACCAAATTAATACCAATAAAAATTGTTAATTGATTACTTATGTTTGTTGGGGTAGTTTTGTAATTATCATGTCTTATATAAATACTGATGTGATGTAAATGTTATAATTAAGTCTCATTATTTTCTCCTAATAACACTTCTCTTTCTCTCTCCTTTATTTTCTCCTTCAACACTAAATCGCAACTTTACGATTCAACTTGGTATTAGATCATTACGATCTAACTCTAGAACACACCAGGAACGTCTAAAACTCGATTTGGGACAAACAAGAAGGGCTGACGTCAGCCTCTATACAATGATGTCATCATCTGTACGGACCAACATTGTCATCGTTTACTCCAATTGATTCGCCGGGACTCTCTGAGATTTATGGTGATTTTTGTGGAATTATTTGAAGCAATCTGATAGGTTTTTTGATTTTTTGAATGCTTTTCGGATTTTCGGAACCCTAGATTGCGATTTCTTTGTTAGAGCCTCATATCTGATTTTTGGTTATTGAGATCTCTTCCATGGGTACCAAAATCATCTCTACAAGTTTTCGTGGGCATTGATTGGTTGATTTGAACACCATCGAAGAAGATTTGAACTCCAGCATTTTCGACGCCTAGGGTTGCAGTCGCCGAGCTGTTTTTTTTTACCACCTTGGATCTAGTTTTCTTTGCTTGGCGACTACCCTTAGAGGCCTGCTTCCTTATGACTCGAGATTGTTCGTTGCTGCTTATTGATTTTGTGCTGGTTTTGGTCGACTTCTATGGTTTCGACTCCTCTCCAATGCGGCTGCGTTTTCTGGTTTGCCGTTTCTTAATTGTTCTCGGTTCTTCTTGTTCCAAGATCTTCTCTTTGGTGCCTACTTATTCTAGGTTTGTTCTTCTTTGGTTGATTGTTCCGATCTATATCACATCTGGTTATTGGTTCTTGCTTTGTGTTATCTTGGAGTGCTCTTCTATTTCTGACGTCAAACCTATCAATCTTAAGGCTGATGACTTACCCAGACGTGTAACCTCTAAACAGCTAAATGATCTTAATTATTTAGCGTAGGTGCATGCATTTAAAGTTTTTCTCAAAGGCAAGCAACGATTAGCATACATCATGAATCCTCCTCCAACCAACCATGATCCCAATTTCTTTACTTGGGAGGCCGTCGATTCTATTGTTATGGGTTGATTGCAGCATAGTTTGGAATTCATATTACTACAACGACGAAGTTTTGTGATACTTCTAGATAGATTCGGAACTGTTTTTCTAATTCTTTTTTGAACCAGAGTAATGATTCACGAGTTTATGAACTATATAAGCAGATCATCACACTCAAGCAATCTAGGAAGCCCCTATCTGAGTACAACAGTCAGCTTAACAGTTTATGGGATCAATTGTTACAACATCATCCCTTCACTACTGATGTTTAGCAACAAAAGTGGCATTGGGAGGATTTCATGATAGCCCCTTTACTCTTTGGGTTGGATCCTAATCTCCATGAGTTTAAGGATCAGATCCTTACTAGTGAGACCTTGCCTACTGCAGCTATTAACTATTCTCACTTATTGCGTTCCTCGGGTCACTCATCTGCTACCTCTAGTCCTTTTGTTTTCAAATCTTCTGCATTAGTTACCAACAGTGGTGGTCGTGATACATTTCAAGGCCATAGTCGTGGTGGTCGTGGAGGTCGAGACCCTCGTGGTGAATCTCGCGGTGGTAGTCGTGATAACTTTCGCAATGATGAGAAATTTGACTTCTATAATGTTACTAATCATACTAAGCCTTATTGTTGGACCAAGTATGGTAAACCCGATTACGTTCATTAGGTCACTGATAGCTCTTCTCATGTCTCGTCTCAATCGTCGTCTAGGAATTTTAGCCAGGAGACTCCTTTTACTTCTAATAGAAGATGCTCTTACTGCTACATTTAGCAGGATTACTTAGATATTGTGAACTGTTCTGCCTTTATCTTCTACTGCCATATTAGCAAATTCAAGTAATATTACCTGTGCTGCCATTACACCTCCATCTTGAGTTCTCCACTCTGGTGCCAGCTCTCATATGTGTGGCAATCCATCCTTTTTATCTAATTTGACTTCTATTGAGCAACATATTGTATTAGCGGATGGTTCGTCTCAACCTATCCACGGTCAAGGTGTTCAACATCCGTCTATATTAGCGAATGGTTTGTCTCGACCTATCCACGATCAAGGTGATCTTCAACCGTCTCCTTTCACCTTACCCTCTTGTCTATATATTCCTCATTTACCTTTTAATTTTCTATCTATTAGCCAATTAACTAAAACTTTGAATTGCTCGGTAATCTTCTTTTCTACTTGTGTATTTCAGTGCCTCAAGACCAATAAGATGATTAGTTTGGGCATGAGAAGAATCGGCACTATTATCTTGATGCTACTACTAATTCTACTTCGTGCACTTCACCTGCCTTGGGTGCAACAGTTTCTCTTTTTCAGTGGCATTTTCGTTTAGGCCATCTGTCTGTTGCTAAACTTAAGCTGGCATCTTGGTTTGAGTCGTGTTTGTTTTTTATTATGAAGCTTGTCACTTAGGAAAACATCACCATAGTTCTTTTCCTCGTAGTAGTACTAGTCATCAGCCAGAGTCCTTTGCTGTTGTCCATACGAACATCTGAGGTCCTCCTCGCATTTTGAGTACTAATGGATACTTTTGTTTTATTATTTTTGTTGATGACTACTCTCGTATGACCTAGTTATTTTTGTTGAAATAAATATCTGAATTAACTTATCTTACGCTCTTTTCACATTTTATAATGAAATTTTTACTCAATTTGGCAAAAGTATTAAGATTCTTTGGTCTGATAATGCTTTAAAATATATGCAGTCTTCTGTCAATGCATTTTGCGTTGATCGTAGTATCATTTATCAGACCAATTGTGCTCACACACCTCAACAAAATGGTGTTGCTGAACTAAGGTTTAAGGTTACTCAGATGGCTATTCCCTCTTAATCAGTCTTTGCAACCCTTTCCTCATCCATGGGTGTTACTTTCCATTCTCCATTGCCGCCCAATCCCTCCCCTCATCTGATTCAGGTCACGGGGAAGACAAAGTCACGGGTTGCTATGAATTGGCGCAGTTTTGCCACCAAAATGACCATTGGAAGGTTGCCTGCCTTAAACTAGCACAGAAGGGCTATTCTTCCTCACCATTCACCTCTCGTACCCCATACACCGTCTTATTGCCCTCCTACTGCTCTTACCACACCTGCATCCACTGGCCACATCTCTCCGGTCCCAGTCGTTGATAGATCAGTTTCATCAGTTTCAGGTCATGCTTGCTTCTTCTGGGACTAAGTCGCATGCTTTCACGTCTACTTTCTATTCAGGTTCGCATAATTCTTACTTCTCAGGTATATCACCTTCAACTTGGATCTTTTGACTTTGGTTCTTCCCATTATATGACATCTAATTTTTTCTGTCTTAGTCATTGTTTTTTTTTCTTCTTTTCCTATTTTTGTTCATACTGCAAATGGTTCACTATGCACGTTGTCTTTGGCTCGGTAATTCCGTCTACTTCCTGTCATAGTCATCTTTGCTGCTCTATCTTCTTTTCGTTTAAATCAGAATTTGTCTCCTTTTCATCTTTGGCACTCTCGATTAGGTCATCCGTCTAGTGAGCGTTTAAAAGTTCTAGTTCAGTCCGGTCACCTAGGTAAAGTACCTCTTAGTGACATCTCCGAGTGCAGTGGCTGTAAACTTGCTAAAATATCCGCTTTACCCTTTCCTAAAAACACTTCATTCTCTACATCTCCTTTCTCTCTTTCCACACTAATGTGTGGGGCCTTTCTCCTGTTGCAACAAATGATGGATCTGTGTACTATATTTTTATTGATGATTACAGTTGTTTTTATTAGGTTTATCTCATATCTTACAAATATGATTTTTTTTCGTATTTATCGCACTTTTCATTCTATGATATAGACTCAATTTTCTACCACCATCAAAATACTTCATTCTGATTTAGGTGGGGAGTACTTTTTAACAGATTTCACCAACTTCTTAGCTGCCTCTAGCACTATTCATCAGTCTTCATGTTCTGATACTCCTGCCCAAAATGGTAGAGCTAAAAGGAAACATCGGCATATTCTTGAAACAGCTCGCTTCCTTCTCTTTTCTTCATTAGTTCATGATGTCTTTTGGGGAGAAGCGGTTCTTATTGTAGTTTATCTTCTTAATCGTATGCCCACACCTCTTCTTTCTGGGCACTCCCCTTATGAAAAACTATTTCGTCACGTTCCTAGTTACTTGTTGCGAGTTTTTGGTTTAGTTTGTTTTGTTCTTCTTCCCTAAAGGAAGCGCAATAAACTCAGTGTTCGGTCCACTCTTTGCGTCTTCTTAGGATATGGCATTCACCAGAAAGGGTATCAGTGCTATGATCCTATCTTTAAACGGCTCTATGTCTCCTGTCATATTGTCTTTCTTGAGCGACTTTCCTATTTTACTCTTCCCCCAAAATATGACCCTATTTCCAAAGAGAATTTGATTCAAACTGACCCATTTCCGGTTCATGTGACGTCTGAAGAGTTTACCTGTAGCCTTGATGTTTCTGATTTTCCTCTTATGTCTCATTCTTCTGTTGTTCCATCTCTTCCATTAGTCTATTCTAACAGGCAACTTCTCTTCAAGTTGTATTAAGCAGCTCTGACACAGTTTCATCTGCCTCTGTGGACCTTGATCCTCTTGAACGACGCTATGCTTTGCGTACTCGGACTCCGCCGATAAGACTTGGTTTTTCTAATACTTGTTTTTCGTCTTCTTATCGTGCCTTCTTGTCAAATATTCATGTCTATTTTGAGCCTCAATCCTATAAAGAACCTTGTACTGATCCAAATTGGATAATTACAAAGCAAGATGAATTAACTACTCTTCAGAAGACTTGTACTTGGAAGTTGGTTCCATTACTTGTCGGTAAAAATCTCATTGGCTGTAAGTGGATTTATAAAGTTAAAACTCATTTTGATGGTTCTCTGAAGCGCTATAAAGTCAATTAGTTGCAAAAGGTTTTGTTCAAGAATATGGGATTGATTATGAGGAGACATTTGCTCCTATGGCTAAAATAACTACAGTTCGCACTTTTATTTCTATTGTCGTAGTTTGTCAATGGCCTATTTTCCAACTGGATGTCAAGAATACTTTCCTCAATGAACATCTTAATGAAGAAGTTTATATTCGCCATCCTTCGGGTCTCTCTCATCCCACTGGCTCTGTATGTCGTTTTCGTCGTGCTCTTTATGGTTTGAAGCAATCTCTTAGTGCCTGGTATGAGCGCTTCTAGTCTACTATTACTCAGATTATCTTTAATCCTAGTCCTCATGATTCTGCTATTTTTCTTTGCCACACTACTGCTGGGATTATTATTTTGCTATTATATGTGGATGAGATGATTATCACTGGTTTGGAATCTACTGCTATATCTAAAGTGAAACATCTATTTCGAGAGTTTGAGATGAAAAATTTCGGTCCTCCCGATATTTTTTTGGCATAGAGGTTGCTTCCTCACCTAAAGGTTGTCTCTTATATCAGTCTATATATGCTAATGAGGTCATTCATCGTGCTCGCCTTACTGATGATAAGGTTGTTGACACTCCTATGGAGTTACACGCCAAGTTCTCTCCTTCTGATGGCGTTCCCCTTGAAGATCCTACTGTCTATCGTGAGCTAATTGGGAGTTTGGTCTATATTTCTGTGACTCATCCTGATATTGCCTATGCAGTTCATGTCGTTAGTCAATTTGTCTCTACTTCTCACTCGACTCATTGGGCTGCTTTGGTCTGCATTTTACGTTATGTTTGTGGTACCATCTTTCAAAGCTTATTATTATCTTCTTCTTCAACTTTGACTCTTCAAGAATATGTAGATGCTGATTGGGATGGTGATGTCTCCGATCGGAAGTCTACAATTGGTTTTTGTATCTTTCTCGGTAATTCTCTTATTTCCTAAAAAAGCAAAAAACAGTTTGTGATGGCACATTCAACTGCCGAAGCAAAATATCGGCCCATGCTACTATTGAAATTGTCTGGCTTCGGTGGCTTCTCTCTAATCTGAGTGTCTTCTCTACGTCTCTTACTTCTTTATACTATGCCATCCAAATTGTTCATAATTCTGTGTTTCATGTGTTATTAGAGAATAATAGATTATCAGATAGCTTGATCTCTCAATTAGAGAGGTCCACTATATATAATAATTACAAAGGTGTGTACAGCAAAACCCTAATGGGCCCTTATAGCT
>JAOTRH010203205.1:0-11158 GCA_034768845.1 Heliamphora exappendiculata | reverse complement strand
TTCTCAAGGAACATAAACTTACTGGACCAAACTTTATCACATGAAAATGGAATCTCGATATTGTTTTGACTTCTGACAACTATAGGTTTGTGTTGCATGACCCCTGTCCTCCCACCCCTCATAATGGATCTACCGAACAGGAGATCCAGGATTATGAGAAGTAGGTGAAGGCTGATCGAATGGCTAGCTGTTACATCCTGGCATCTATGTCAGATGTTCTGCAAACCTAGCATCAGTCTATGGCATTTGCAGCTGAGATCATGTTGAACCTTATAGAAATGTTTGGTGATCAGGGTCGGGCAGCAAGGTAGGTAACCATGAGGGCTCTCATGAACACAATCATGGCTGAGGGTACACCTATAAGGGATCACATTTTGAAGATGATCGATCTTCTTAACGAGCTGGAGGTTCTTAGAACAGAAATCGATGCAGAATCCCAAATCAATATCGTGCTCTAGTCACTGCCTGATTCATTTCAACAATTCCGCCTAAATTACACTATGAACAAATTAGATTTTTCTCTAGCAGAATTGTTGAAAGAACTACAAGCAGCGGAAGGTGTTATCCGCAAGCCAACCTATGCATTTGTTACTGAAAAGGCTTCTACTTCTAGGCCAAGAGGTGGCAAGAAGAAGAAGAAAGGGCAGCAACAGAAAAATGCAAGGAAGGTTAGCAAGGCTAAGCCATCACTTGCCAAGGCGAAGGTAAAGGCGCCTAAGGGTAATTGCTATTTTTGTCAGAAACTGGGACACTGGAAGAAGGACTGTCCTGACCAGAAGAACAAGCAAGCTGCAGGTATTGCTTTTTCTCTAGCAGTTGAATTATGTTTAGCGGTTGTATCTATGAAAACCTGGTGTGTAGATACGGGAGCCACTAATCATGTCTGCAATTCTTTGTAGGGGTTCCAAGTAACCAAGCAGCTTAGAGAAGGCGAGGTCTACCTTCAGGTAGGGAATAACTCCCAGGTGTCTGCTGTTGCAGTGGCATAAGTAGTTCTTTATTTCAGTAGAAATAAATGTTTAATTTTGAAGAACATTTTATATGTACCCCAAATCAGGCGGAACTTAGTTTCGGTTTCCTGTTTGGGGAATGATGGATATTCTGTTTCTTTTAATAAGCTTTCATGTAGTATTATGATTGAAAAATAATTTATCTGTTGTGGTACATTAGAAAATGCTCTTTATATTTTACACCCTATTATTTTTACTGATAAAATAATTAGGTGAATAATTTACATGTTTTACTACTTAAAAGGAAAGTTTCCTCCTTGAACCAAATGCTACTTTGGTATCTTCGTTTAGGTCATGTTAAACTAAAAAGGATACAAAGACTGGTTAAAAATAGACTTTTAGGTTCATTAGAAGTGGAGGCACGTTCAGTCTGCGAATCCTGTTTAGAAGGTAAGATGACCAAGAGGCCGTTTACGGCCAAGGGACTGAGAGCCAAAGTAGTGTTGGGATTGGTTCACTCTGATTTATGTGGTCCCATGAACATCCAGGCAATAGGTAGGTATGAATATTTCGTCACTTTTATTGATGATTACTCTAGGTATAGATATGTTTACCTGCTTCACCGCAAGTCTGAGACCTTTGAGAAATTCAAAGTGTTTATCAAAACCCTACAATCTAATCATGGAGGTGAATACCTCTCTAGGGATGCAGAATTATGGCAAAAGGCTATGGAATCTGAGATAGAGTCCATGTACTCTAATCAGGTATGGGAGTTTGTAGATCCATTAGATATGATAAAATCCATCTGGTGCAAATGGATCTTCAAGAAAAAGAGAGGAGTGGACGGGAAGGTAGAAACCTTCAAATTTAGGCTTGTTGCGAAGGGATTTACTCAGAAAGAATGGTTCGATTATGAGGAAACCTATTCGCCGGTGGCTATGCTTAAGTCCATTCGGATTCTATTATCCATTACTGCGCATCTCGATTACGAGATTTGGAAAATAGACGTCAAGACGGCATTCCTTAACGAAAGTCTTGACGAGAGCATCTATATGATGCAGCCATATGGGTTCATAGCAAAAGGCCAGGAGCACATGTTGTGCAAGCTTAAGAAATCCATTTATGGGTTTAAGCAAGCATCAAGGTCTTAAAACACTCGATTTGACCAAGCGATTAAAATCTTTAGCTTTAATCAGTGTCCTATCGAGTATTGCGTGTACTGGAAGCGCGATGGGCATAAGGTGGCATTTCTAGTCATTTATGTTGATGACATTCTTCTTATCAGAAACAATGTGGGGTTACTATCTTCGGTGAAGGTGTGGTTATCGAGTTAATTTGACATGAAGGACTTGGGAGAAGTAGGCCAAGTCCTTGGGATCAAGCTCATACGAGTTCGATCACATAGGATGTTGGGCTTATCCCAGGCCCGTTATATTGACTTAATTATTGCTCGATTTGGCATGAAAAATTCTAAGAAAGAATTTATTCCTTTCAGATATGGGATTACTCTATCTAGGGATCAGTGTCCTAGGACACCTCCGTAGATAGAGAGGATGAGAGGTATTCCTTATGCTTCAACAGTAGGAAGTCTCATGTATGCCATACTCTGCACTAGACTAGATATCTGTTATGCTGTAGGCATGGTAAGCGGATATCACTCTAATCCAGGGGAAGAGCATTGGACTGCGGTCAAGAATATACTCAAGTACCTGAAAAGGACTAGGGAGTATATGTTGGTGTACCAGGCTGATAGTCTTATACCTCTGGGGTATACTAACTCAGATTTCCAGGCAGATAGAGATTCTAGGAGGTCCACCTTGGGCTATGTGTTTAACTTGGGAGGTGGAGCCATCAGTTGGAGGAGCGTCAAGCAGTCTTGTATTGCTGACTCTACTTTGGAGGCTGAATATGTTGCAGCTTCGAATGCAGCTAAGGAAGCAGTTTGGGTCAGGAACTTCTTAAAGGACTTGGATGTGGTACCCTCGGTACAATCGCCTATTGTATTTTATTGTGATAACAGTGGAGCGATTGCGAACTCGAAGGAACCAAGAGTCCACAAAAGGAGAAAGAACATTGAGAGAAAGTATCATCTCATATGGGAGATAGTGCAGCGTGGAGACGTGGTAGTTTCCAAGATAGCATATGTGGATAACCTAGAGGATCCTTTTATTAAGGCATTGTCTCATAAAGTCTTTGATAACTATGTAGAAGGGTTAGGTGTCAAGTGTGTTCCTACATGGCTTTGAGTATAAGTAGGAGATTATTGAAAATGTATACTGAAAAGTCATGCTTTTTATTTATTTTATTATGGATCCCTGGTATATTAATGAGAAACAATTTGAGATGGTTTTGCATTTATGGTCTCATATTTATATTCGTGATGTATGAATGCATAGTCCGTATATTCTGTTCAGTATTTGACTCGGTGCGTACTACATAGAAGATCGGTCAAAGGTTCTGATAGATTATACAGGTAGGCTCACAATCGCAATGGACCCGAACATTCTATTGGTACGATTGTAGTACATCATTATAGTAGCTAGTGTTAGCTAGGTCGAACGGATCGAATTCAGGTTTTGAGAATTCGATGTTCGAGCTCGATGTATTAGTACACTTGGAGTGTATTGAGCGGGATCAACGGGATGATCAATTTTATACTGACTATATGAATTGATCCACATCCCGTATTATCATGTATTGCACGAACTCTTCATCCCGAAGTGATTGATTAATTGTGTTCAGATTATGTACAGTACTTTGAGTTATCAATGGTTGAGATTTCCTCTATGAGATCAATAATACTGATGAGTTGGGTACTAGCATTATTTATTCGATGATTGATAATCAACTGACGGAAACCACGTCCGATTTAGGTTGAGGAGTTCCCCCTCGTGTGCTTTTCTTATAGGTTTGATTATGCCAAACCTGTACAGTGGATCTTCAGATCCGGCATATCAAAAGGTTAAACGGTGCAGCTGCGAGGAGAAAAGGATAATTAAATCGAGTTATCAGTAACTTAATTTATTTATCAAAAATCCATATTTTAAACGTGGGGAGAATTCAGTGCATTTGATAATTGGAAACTCAAGACATAATTTGAGTTAGGGTCGGGAGTTTAGTTAGGACCTTTAGTGGAATAAGTTCTGATTCGTACAGAAAATGATCTAAATCGGGAACAGAGTTAGGGATATCCGGTTTTGTCGTACGGTTAGCCCGAGTCCTATACTTCCTCGTGATCCCTCACGTAGCCCACTATACGCACGGATATTTTTCTTATTGATTTCGGTTATTATTTAATTTAATTAGAATGCCGATTTTGCCGCCGGGGATATTCAGTGATTAAATTAAATAATGAGGAGCGGTTTTAATTTTTGGCACTCCTAGGGATTACTCCCTAAGTGGCCGGCCCTAGGAGTTTATGGGTTTGTTTTTTTTTTTTGTTAAGTATATTTTTATCTTCATATACTTTTCGGAAATGGAGAATATATACTTAATATAATATATTCTTGTATATATATATCAAGAGGAGGCTTATGTATATAAGAAGGAGAGAAAAATAAAAAACCCTAACTCTAATTCTCCCCCCCCCCATAGTCGTCACCCCCTCTCCCTTTTTGACAATTAATTTTGTCTCTTTGGAGATAAGTGTGTGAGAAGAAACGAAAAGAGGGAGAATTCTTCAATCGGAATCGGTGCCCACACACCGTGATCATCGTAGTGTGTCCGGGACATACGTGGAAAGATTGCAATGTCGTCTTCAATGTATTCGGGATTTCTTAAAACTTTTCGACAAGTTTCATAAAGGTATCATACTATTAAGGTTAATATAGTTATCATTTTTTATGAAAAACGCATACGTCGTTTTTTACGGTCACGGCATCGGTTCAAAATTTTTTCCGCTCCAACAGTTCCACGTTGAATCTTTTCTTTTATTTCAATGTTGTATGTGTGTTTTGTGAACCTTTTTTAAACCTTGTATTGACTATGCACCAGAGCTTGAATGACATGAAATATAAGTATTGTTATAAAAAAATTTCATAAGTTATCTTACACTTAATGCTTGCTAAAACATTCTTAAAGTTAACTCCACAAGATCCCAAAACGTGAAAATAATCAAGAATTGAAACAACCCTTAAATCATAACACTCTCCACTTTTTATTTACTTTAAGATGGCTGGTAGACGACCAAACCACCACCGATAAACTAGTGGACCCATAGATGACGAAGCACCTGGATTAGCCCAAGTTTTACGAGAGCCTGCCACCAGCACTAATTGTCCCCTTATGGGTGAAAGAGGAAGGTTCTTATCGGAGCTTGTAAGACAGTGAGCCCCAACTTTAGAGGAGGAGTAGAGCCAAAAGTGGCCGAGGACTGGCTGTGGGCCGTCAAGAAGTTATTCAACTCGATAGGAGTTCAAGTTGAGGTGGATTGGGTAGCTTTAGCAACTCATCTATTAGAAGGAAAAATGGACCATTGGTGGTCTATGATCAACAACACCCAAAACGCGGCAGCCTTAACATAGGATCAGTTCGAAGGGTTATTTTTAGAGAACTGCTTTCTCACTCCCTTCCGTCAGGAATAGATCAGAGAATTCCTCGAACTTAAACACGGTTCGATGATGGTAACCCAGTACACTAACCACTTCAAGGAGTTGAGCTGCTTTGCTACAGCCGTTATACCAAATGAAGATTCGAAAGCGCGAAAGATTGAGTGGAGCCTAGAGCCATCAATTTGGGGAAGGATCGTCTGTATGCAACTTCCCACTTATGCACAAGTCATACGGGTGGCACTAGTGGCAGGATAAGAGTCAGCAGATTCAAGAAGGATTTAGAATCAAAAGAAGAGTAACTCTGGTAATAGGAAATCATTGAGGAATAAAAGGAGATTCGTTCCTATCAAGTCGTGCCCATAAGCTAACTAGAAAGAACAACAAGGGGGACAATAGATGGACCCGATAGTCTATTTCAATTGCAATAAGTCCGAACATAAAAAATTTGAATGCCCGCTACTAAGGAGAAGAAACTACAATATTCGTCGATGAAAGCAAGACTACGAATATCGAAAAAAATCAACTTCAACAAGGAACGGGTGGTTTGGGAAGAATGATGCAGCTTGACCAACAAGAGAATCAATGGATGGAATGTTTGCCTTCACTAGAGAAAAGGGAGTATTCATCGATGATCAGAGGTACGCTCGTATTCGTAACTCTGGGATGTATGTTAGTTTAGACTTATTGCATCATTACGAGAAAAGGGACGCTCGTAGGCTAACAGATTGCAAGTTAACAACCCCTGCGCCATAGGTATATGATGTGATCTTGAAAGTTGTGTAGTAGTCCGTCCAAGATTTTATTAAGGCGAAACAACCATCACTCAAAGTTGTTGAACGTATAAGCTCGGTCTTATCCACACCCTCAATCGGAAACGACTCGAGTGAACAAGGACGTAACTTCGGGGAGAACTCAATAAGAATCTAAAAGAAGGTACTCTAGAAGAAAGGCAATTCTATTGATACAAGCCCTATAGCAGCTGTAACGGCCAGGTATATGTTTATTTTGAGCTTTCATACTTTTGATTAAGTTAGGAGACGAAATTAAATTTAGATGTGGGTGTTATAAAATTTTGCTCTTTGACGGTTGGATTAATGAGGTGTGAAAGTGAAATTGAGATATATGGCAATGAATGATGTTGATATAGTTATTTTAAGGGAATTCAAAATAATACAGCGTGAGCAAAGTTGAAAGTTTGAGTTAAGTTTTTGGGAAATTTTGTAGAATTCAGCTTCAAGGGTTACCGCTCGAGCGGTGGTTGTCTGCTCGAGTGGCCCATCAAAAAATGTTTGGATTATTCTCGAACATTGGAGATATTTTTAAGGAGTATATTTAAATCCCATATATATACACCAGCCCACATGATACCCACCATTCACCCCTCCTCTCCTCTTCTTCCTCTCTTCTCCATCTCTAGAGAGAGAAACCCAAGAGCCCTTTCAAAACCCTAACCATCCATCACCCAAATTGAAGCTTTGGGGCTAGATTGGGAGTAAACAAGGGTGAAAATCAAGCTTTGGAGTAAGAAAATTGAAGATAAAGCATTGAGGAGGCAAGAACACCCAAAGTCTAAACCCTAGGTGGGGAGATCAGAAGGAATTTCAAGCTTTTGACCAAATCCAATGTAAGATTTAGATTATCTCGTATGTTTTCCATTGATTTGGGTTGCTACTTTGTTTATATGAGTAAACAAGAGTTGATTTCATGTTTGATTGACAAAATCATGGGTTTGTATGTGAGTTGAGTTGGGTTCGACGAAAATGGGGGTTTTGAAAAATGATTATCCATAAAATTCTTCAAATTTGTTGCACATAGAGGGTGTATGAGTCTTAACTTCAATGTTTTTGGGATAGAAATAAGCATTTTAAGTAAAATTATGAGAGTTAGGTGTTTGGGGGGTTGGAAACTCAAGATAGGGAAAATTCTGGGGTTTTCTCGGGCACTAGCGCGCTAGAGCAGAGCCCTGTCCGCTCGCGCGGTCACATGGCAGAGAGCTTTGGCGCTCAAGCGCCCTCATCCGCTCGAGCGGACTAGTTGCGTAGGGCCAATTTTATTTGATCATATCTTCCTCATGCTGAACTAGTTTCATAACTTGTCTTCTAGGACTAAAGTTGTCTTGGTTCTACCGATACGAGTTCTCGGAGGATTATAGCCCACATTATATCTAGGAATCGCATAAGGGAATACAGTAGAAGATCTGACAGGAGCTTCAACTTGGATTCAAATCGTAGTTGAAGATTTGACCAGTAAAAAGGTATTCTTCTAAAATAACTTCGAATGCATGGGTTTTATTTTGATCATTCGTCATCAAAAGTTTTTATCCAGAGCCCATTTTGGCGTTTGTCTGTCCAGTTAATTTTTTCGTTAATCGTTTGAAAAAATAAAGATCTTGGCAGTCTTGCCTCCAACAAGATCAACCTTAAATCAGACATGATCGCCGTCATTTAACAAAGCAAGCCTGATCACTGTCATCCGACAAAGTAAGCATGACGACCGTTATCTAATATGAACCCCGACTCTTAACACATACATCAATTCCTTGAATCCACAATAGCAGAATACTTGAACCTAAGACTTATCCATCAAGTAACCAACCATGACTTGCGTCTTACACTAAGCAATTTCCTTATTTACAAAACTCATCGCGGCCCTTCCGTTCCCAACTAAACAATCGAATCATTCTGAACCGGCCACGCCAACCAAGGCTTCTCAAACATCGAATCCTTCCTAACTCATACCTTACCGTACTCTCGGGACCAACACCCGAACAAATGGTCATGCTAAAACCACAGCGCTTACCACAGTCGATGACCACTCCTCGACTCTAAGAACTGTGAACAATTCAAAGCCTCAAACAAAAACCAAATCTAGACTCACAAAAGTCTATTAGAAACCTGCCATGTGAATATCACAGCCATACGGTTCCCACAAAATTCCCACTCTGCCAAGAGCTAAAAGTGTAACCATACGCACACAATCCAGAACAAGCTTTACAAAACGATTAACGATTCTTAGCTGATCACTTTAGAAAAAAACTCCACGTCTCAACACTAGCTCCCCTGTCAACAAGGACAAGCACAAGCAATTCTGGTCTACCAACCCGACCTCACAGGGAACACAACCCAAATGGTTCAACCATCATACATAACAAGTCATACTCTGACTAGGTTACCATGACCTACCATGTTTACCACTAATATGTACTCTTTTACGGTCTTCCACCGCACGATAATACCAACCCTATCATGCAATTCTTTACGGTGCTCAACCGCGGGAGCAATCGGATCCCAAGCACACACATAGATGCTCATGAAAGCATGTAGCCATGAACCACGTGTTGAAACCACGAAGAATCAATCTTATAACCACCCGATCACAGCGATACAAGTTTTTGAGGCATACTCAAAGGACCTCAACATGGATACAGATACAAAATCCACATAGATTTTCACAGTCTCATATCACAACCAAATCTGAACCGATCAAGATCCCAGCTTCTCCATCCAACCAAGATGAAACAACTCACACCAGACAACCATCTACAAGGAAACTCTCTCTCCGTCCAAAGAAAAAAAAGGATCAACAAGAAACCATGACTCAGCCTCAGCATACTCCAAGTACTCATCAACACTTGGCCCCCAAAGAACTTTTTAAATCTTACCTTGAGACCACATCGTCCATAGTCAAACAATTGCCGTCAACTCCGATCAGGATACTCAGATCATCTGCTCCTCTAAACTCTCAGCTTTCTGACCTCGTTCGCACACACACGAACACCATCAATCATCATACCTTGTACAACACATCCCATAGGACTACAAGCTCATCACCGACCACACACGGAGACACACGTCAGCATTTCCATCGCACTAAGACCTCACTTCACAAGGTTGCACTTACTCACCTAACTCCTGCTAGGCACACCACGGCCACGTCACGGCCTGGAGCCCACTGTCCAAGCAATTCACATAGAAAGCACACGACACCGAATAAAGGAAACCCAATCTTAAAACTTTTCATCCAGAGTTACTAATAACTCCCACAACCATGCTGACGTCTCCTGCACTTCTTCTCTCAGTGCACACATCTATTCTAGATATCTTAAATCATGGTTTCTCGCCCCTACTCATCAGGCTATCATAACACGATTTCAACTTCCGGTAACAGATTCTCAAGAAGAGCTATCTACCAACACCAAGCCACTAACCAAGCTTCAACTGCACCCGAATAAAACTCTGATCATACCAAGCCAACCTCATGCGGCTAACCCCAACTCACCCATCAGTTTCACAACGCACCAAGTGATCAACACTTAGCCCATAACCTTGCCTTTCAGTAACCAACGGCAATCGAGTCGCACATCCAAGACCCAAACTACAGTCTCACCCTCTCCAAGGTTACGCAGTTCATATATAAAGGAAATATAGAACACAACAACCTATCATGTTATTTCTAACACGTATCACATAATCATGCTAACACATAACCAAAACAATTATACAAACATATCACGCATACCGAGGAGAACCGACAGGAATGACGCTTCACTTTGGATAACCTACTTAGATTTCCTGCTAGAAAACATGTTAGCTACATGCATTTCTAACTTGGCTTCCAAGTTCGTTAATCCAAACACCCGAAGGCAAGACAAATCAATCCTAAGGTCTAACCTCCATACTCACGTATACACGTAATCCACATGCTCAACAAGCTACTATACTCTTGTTATAAACACACTTAATCATAAACACAGTCAACCAAGAACACACACATCTTTCCTCATAAGGTGACACACCCTCTTTCCATAGCTTTTAGGTATTCAAACCTAGAGCTCTGATACTAAGTTGTCACACCCCAAACTCCAGGTCACGCGAAAGCCCATGAACAACCACCAAAATCGCCCAAACACAAACGGGTAAAAACCCATAAAGCCAAGACGAGGCTAAAACCTTTGTAAAAACGCACTACCGAGGGTTTATTTAATTTAAAATAGTAGCCCAAGATGCTAGGATCACGGCTCCAAAAGCCAAGCCTTTAAAACAAAATACACATTTTAGGTAAAGAAATACCTTTTAAAAGAAGCACAAGTTGCTCTAAAATCTCCCTCAAGCACAAGAGTTTGAATGAAGCATAAACCAATTGAAAACCCTTTTTGTAAAACGTTGAACCAACCAACAAAAACCGTAAGAAGAAATTACGAAAAATAACAACCAACCCATAGTCTCTCTCGAAAGCATAAATCATGCATTCATCGGCCCACGGCCATAAGAATTACATTACGTATGCTTTCAAATCTAAACATGTTACATCCAAACATGATCCATATACAAAAGGTATAAACTATCTAACAAAGACAAAACAAAAGAGTCTTGTCATCAACCACCTCCAGGCACCACAAGATCAACTTACATGACCACGCCCACCTGAAAAAGGTTTTCACAAATCCCACAACGTGAGGCAAAGCCCAATAGAAATAGACTATAATGCAGTAAAGTAAGATATGCAATCATATGGCAAAAAAATTTCCTCAGCCACGCGAGCCTCAAAATAGTTTTACATCCTTAAAATCATGCATTTCAACAATGCAAATAACGTTTCACAGTTAAAGAAAAATAGTAACAAACGTTATTCTTCCACTCGGTTCACACAACCAACAAT
>JAOTRH010203194.1:0-11159 GCA_034768845.1 Heliamphora exappendiculata | reverse complement strand
CTATATGTAAAAATTTCAAACACAAAATGAAAAATATATCACAAGGTGTGAGTCCTACATTAATGTGGACATATATATATATATATATATATATAAATGTATATGTAATATTATTTTTAAATAAATTTATTTATTACATGCAAAGATTCCAAACACAAAATGAAAAATATATCACAAGGTGTGAGTCCTACGTTAATGTGGACCCCACTCCTTGTGAGAGCATTGTGACTCTATTTTCTAATCTATGAACTAGGTTTTTTTTGTTCTTTTCTAATACAGCATGGTAAGATCCTTTTTTTTTTTTTAAAGATTTGGAAAGTTTAAATTAACAGTATGTTTATTTTTATCTATATTATTATTATTATATTAAAGAAGAACACTTACATGGTGTCACTTTTATTTAAATTTGTGTGAATTTTTATATTAAACGAAAATTCCCCTTCAATTTTTTCTCCCATTATTTCTAAATTTATATATTATTATGTTAAGGAAAAGTACAGACTTAGTCTCACTTCTATTTGAAGCTGTGTCGATTTATGCTGGACAAAATTACTCCTGAAATTTTTTCTCTCATTATTTTTAAATTATTATTTTATTATTTTATTTCTTTTAACCATTTTAATTTTTGTATATTTATGCACGCATTGTGTGTACTGAATCGCTAGTTATATTATATAATGCCCGTGTCTCATGTAGATTAGATAAATTTTGAAATCATATCACAATTTTTCAGTTCTAATATTATTAAAAAAAATATACAATTTCACTTTTAGCACAAATTCTCATTCTGTTAACAGTAACGAAAAAAATTAAAAAAATATTAAACAATCTTTTAAATATTTTTCTATTCACACATTCCAATTTTTTTTTTATTTTCTCTCCAATGTTGCTGTTGGGATTTGAACACCAATTTTCAAACACGAACGGAAGCAACCACACACAAAAAAAGCATAAATTGAAAAACACCAAGAATTTACGTGGTTCGATCCACACCGGGCTATGTCCACGAGCGAGAAAAAAAATATTTCATTATGTCGAATGTGAAAGAGTATAAAATTCGTCTCCTTTCTCTATACCAGCTAACCTCTCAATTTTCTGACTCACGACATTTTTTTTCTATGGCTCCACTGGTATCCTACTTATAGGCACACGCGTAGAAAATTTTATACATAAAAAATTCTAATGGACTTTTAATTTCACTCCAACTCAATTACATATAAATCAAAAAAATAATATAATGAAATACGGGCCCGGTAAAATACAAGCCACAACCCAACTGTCACACCCTCACTCCAGGGGTCGAAAATCGATATTATTTATATCAATAGCACAAGAGTATCAAACTTGAATTATTTATTTATAGGGATCAAAGTAACTGTACATGCTACATATACGCTCTTATATACTCCCATATACATGCTCTTATATACTCCCATACTCCTAAACCAACGTATATTTTACAAAACAAAACTTCATATTTCTGGTCTTTTTACAAAAAAATTAAAACAAAAGTCTCAATTTAACTACAAGCCCGGAATTATGAAACTGACGACTGTGGTGGACCAACTCTAGTCATCATTGCGATCTACAAACCACAAAAATCACAGAATAGTACATTTAGTATTATAATGAACAAAAATAGAAAACAGTCATTTTATTTAGAAATACTAAAACATCATGCCTTTCACCAGAGATGTAAAATACTGCATTTACTTGTCACCAAAACTCATAAACAACTTTATCAGTTTTTCAAGATCTCACAATCTTTGTAAAAATATTGTTTAGGCTCAATAGCCACAAATCGTGGACTTTCACTATCTAGTACTCAATAATAAAATTTTCGACATAACCGCCATAATAAACGTGTCTCATTCACAACTCATACCCAATAGTGACCAAGTAGTCGTCCACCTCACGACCGGGAGTCTGACGGTACCGTAACCTCAATTCTTAATGCACGAGTGGTGTGTGCTGTTCGAAATTTAGCCCGCAACACGTTTAAGGCAAAAACTTTCGCTCAACGAGAAATCTCTCCCATAGGGAGAACCAACACCTATAATTGGGTAACCTCCCCTAACGGGATATAATGAGCCAAAAATTCTTATAACTTGACACTTTGAAACAACATCTCATAATATTAATAACATTTATCAAAATATTTATATCACAAATACATACTTTTCAAAATGTACAAATCGCATAAGTTGTATTGAAAATTCAAATATTATATAAGAGGTTATTATGTAAATTTCTGACTTAAAACTAAAAATCTAGAATGAATATTCTTATTTCTCACTTTCAGAACAAAGAATATATATATTATTTATTTATTTTAATATTCATTCTCCTCGTAATAAATAAAAATATAAATATTTTTGTGAAAATCTTTATAATTTATTATGATTTTTTTTATAATAAGTAAATTTGGTGTAATATAATTAAAAAACTTTACTTTAAAATAAGAATAGTAAGAATAAAACCCAAAAAAAATGCAAGCAAACAACCCAACTTCAAGATCAGTGCATGTCGCTTATGCATAGGCACGATGAAGGGTGATCAATGCCCAATTTTTTTGTCGAATTTAGGCGCCCCCATTCGGGCAATTCAAGCATCGATTTTGACTGCCATTTGCTGCTATGTGAAAGTGGCTGCGAGATGATTTTAACCGGACTTACGGTGGAAGAAATGATCTAGTGTGGTGGCGGCTACGGTGGCCAAAGTTGGTCCGGTGGACTGTTTTCGAAATTTTTTTGAAACGGCAATTCTTCACGGCGGCAAAGAGTGGTCTAGTGGTGGTGTATGAGTGTTCCGAAGGTGTTGGGTGGTGGTGGCATGCCGAGAGAGAGTGAGCCGAGAGAGAGCTGTGAGAGAAAATAGTGGCGGTAGAGAGGAGAGAGAATACCGAGAGAGCGAAAGGGTGGCCGGAATCAGCGGTGGTGGCGTCGCTAGTGATGACAACGAGTGGCGACGGCGGTGGGTGTCGATGCTGTGGCATGGGCGTGCTCTACGCGCTCCTTTTCTTTCTCTCTTCTATCTTTCTCTCTTTTCTTCCTTTCTAATTTTCTTAACTTCTCTCTCTCTCTCTCTCAATTTCTTTTCCCGAGGCCAAACTTTTCCCTCCTTTTAATTCTCCCAGATGAGTTTATATATATGTTAAAAGCACAACTGAAGTGTATAACTCCAGCTACAATTGTTGAGTTGTACACTATTTATAAAAAAAAAACACAATTGAAGCAGCGCCAACTTAGCAGGTGTGGCTAGAGTTGTGCTTCTAGCATTAGTCATGGGCAAAATCCTTGAGCCACAACTTGGTTAGATAATTCCACCAAATAAATTGAGGAGCTGATTCACTAGTTGTATTAACGCATGAGCTAATTCACTAATTGTATTGACACGTGGTAACACGTGTCAAAATTTAAGAATATTTTGTATTGCATAAATTTTTCAATGTAATTTATGTTTGTAAAAATTTTTAAAATTTAAAATAAATTTTTAATGTCATTTCATGAATTATCATACTAACGAAATTCAAGCAAAAACTTTCGAACGGCATGTTTTCTAATTTTATCATTGTTGAAAATTTAAAATTTTTATTTTAATTTGTGTTATTTTATTTTTTTATAATTAGTTATCGAATATTGTATTTTCTGGGTACTTGACCAGTTAAAAAAATTAGACTCGACACGCGTTTTATTTTTATTGGTTGCTAAGGTATGGGTTATTACACCAACAATTTCTATCTTACCTTGAATTCTGCAAACCACCTTAAAGATAACCAGCATTGATGTCGATTCTACCGTCGTCGTCGTCGTCGTCGATCTGCCACATCCAAACAGCATGGCTCACACCTCTATACCGAGGTGCCCGCACTCCAACTCGGGTGCACTACAAAGCTCACTACATTCTAGAAGAACATGGCCCCATCTCTCCCTCTTTATGTACACAACTGGAAAGATCACCGTCACTAATCAAATCAAGAGCAAATGAAAGTCGCTTCTATTGAGGTGTACACTTGCCCATCACGTCTGTCGTATTAGTCTCGTTGCTCAGAGCTTTTTTGTAAACATCCAACAACTATTACTCCTACACCTTGCCGGCATCCTGCACACTATCTGATTGGCTCACCTGCGCACTTGTACTACCTCGTCGCTTCCGTGTACCCCTGTGCCTATTCCGTGTGCTTTTTCGCAACTGTTGTTCACCCTGATCACCCTTACACTTTTTATGTGTATGTCGTTTACCTGTACTACTCATCTAATGTCTGGCTGTAGCTCTACCTGTCACAACATTTCCTACGAGCCTGTATATGTTGTTAATCATTTGTCCCTACAGTACATCCATGTTTCACTTTGAAACCCAAAGAACTCCACCTCTAGATGAGAACCTGCAACCTCTCGAATTCAGCATTCCTAGAGAAATCAAATTCTTCTTTAGATTCGGCACATGTCTAACCCCAGTTAAGATCAAAACGATTCCATCAAGCCTGCAAAACAGTACTGTCCCTATACCGACAACTTTGCTCACTACATTGTTAGCCATCCTGACAGTACCCCCATCGCATGCCTGATACGTATCAAAATACTCTCTTACTACACACACGTGGAACGAACATCCAAAATCTAATATCTAATCTGATTTGTTCATACCTGACGTAACTGTGAGCATCTCTGATTCTTCATTATCGGAGCCCTCTATAACTGCTGTCTCTAATGATTGTTCTTTCCCCTTGTCTTCTTTGTACTTCAAAAAAATCCTCTTCAGATGACCTTCCTTGTGACAATAGTAGCACTTTCCTTTATAACCTCTCGACTTGGAACGACCTTTTTTCTTGGGCCCATCTTGCTTCATTAATTGTCTCCTTGCTTCTGACTTTTTCACTGCCTGATGCAACCATGATGTCCACTCCCTGTAATCTGTCACTCTCTCTCTTTTTCAACATCTCATGAGATATGAGAGTAGTAACAATCTCATCTAACCCAAGGGTATCTTTTCTAAATATCAGTGTAGTTCTCAGATGCTCGTATGATGAAGGCAATGAAATCAACAGGAGAATTACTTTATTTTTGTCTTCGATCTTCACGCCAATAGAATTCAATTCCATTAGTATCCTGTTGAATTCATCCAAGTGCCCCATAAAGTTCGCTTTCTCTGTCATCTGAAGTGTATATAACTGTTTCTTTAAAGACAATCGATTCGTTAATGTCTTGGACTTGTACCTGCTCTCCAACTTAGCCTAGAGTTCTGTCGGATCGCTTTCGCTGATGACTTTTTGAAGAGTGCCGTTACCGAGATACAACTGAATCGTGCTGTTCGTCAAGTCCCGCTTCTCCTCCCATTCTACATCCTTCATCGTTTTCAGTTTCGATCTCTAACTTTTTCTTAAAAGTCTTGATCAGTCATTCACGCGTCAAAATATTCTTCACCCTTTGCTACTATAAGGTGAAGTCGCTATGGCCATTAAAAGGTTCATTCACGAAACCCGAACTCTTCAACGCCATTAGATTTATGTCTGACAATCCCCTACAATTTGAACAAGTCCCAATAGCATATATATATATAATTTTTGTCCCACGCAGCCCAAATCAATTCTGATTGTACCTGATCGCTCCTAATTGTACTGATCACACCGTATCAACCTCAATCTATGTCGATCTGTCTAATCCAAATAAACGGTGCATAATTCAAAAAATTCGACCGTACCGATGAATCCGCAGTACCAAAAAATCTTAAAAAACACATCCCTTTTAAATTATTTTATTATACATACGAGCCGATATAATAAAATAAATTAAATAATTAATTTCGTGCTCCTACCACACTGGATCAAAACCTTAGAATATCAAGCCCAACCATCGATAACGCCACAACTTTATCAAATCCACAAACTCAATCTGGAACCATTGATAAATCAAAAGCTTTGAAGATCCGTATCAATCCCTAGATGATTGAGAATCAATTTCCACCGTGCAAAATCAATCACATTGGTAATTGAGAATCACGAAAATCCCACCTTGCAAAATCAATCCTTGCACCACTTACAACTAGTATTGTCGCACCGGTTCTTTTTTTTGTGCAAAATAAAATATTTTTGATTTATACAAATAAAAAATTTAAAAAATAATACCTTGCTATCAACCACCATGGTTTCGAATCGTCCACCGTCGGCTCTGATACTACTTACTGGAATTTGAATACCAATCCCTAAATGCGAACGAAAACAATTCACGCATAAAAAAAGCAAAATTTGAAGAACACCGAAAATTTACGTGGTTCGACCCACATCGGCCTACGTCAACGAACAAGAAGGAAAATATTTCACTATGTCGTATGTGAGAGAATACAAAACATGTCTCTCTTCTTTCTATCAACTAACCTCTCAATTTTTTAACTTACAATCTTTTTTTTATATAGCTCCACTAGTATTCTACTTATAGGCACATGCGTAGAAAATTCTATACATAAAAATTTTTAATGAATTTCTAATTTTACCATAACTTAATTATATATATATTAAAAAAATAATATAATAAAATACAAATTCAATAAAATATAAGTTACAGCCCAACAATTACCAAATATGCTTGCAAGTTTGGATGGAGGCTTCCTTCCTTCTTGAAGAAATATGATTGGATGGAGGAGCTTACTCCCTTCTTGGAGAAACATTATTTGATACCAAGGTAGCTCGATTTTCTTTTAGTCAATGTGTTAGCCAGCCTCCTTTCTATCAAAAAAGACAAAAAAGAAAAATAACATTTTAATTATTTCAACCATCATTAACTAATCTTATATATATATATGTATATATAAGGGCTGTGACTAAAAATTTTGAGGCCAAAGCGAGTTTGAGATATGGGACTAAATAAATATAAAGATAAATTTTAAAAATAATTAGAAAAGTTTAAGTAGACTAAATATGTTTGTAGTGATATTTCAATTATAAAATTAAATTTATAAAAAAAATTAAATACAACATAGTACCACTTATATATCAAAATTTTAATTTATCTATTATAAATTTTTTAACAATAAAATTTTTTTATTCAATATTTTGTGTCTAACTATAATTGGTAGAATAAGAATTAATACTTTAAAATTAAAAAATTATAATTTAAATATATATTGATTGTAACTTTTAATTTTTTATATTCTATTCGTATTAGTTAGCATTTTAAATAATTAAAATTCTCGATAACTTAAAATAACATTAAAATTGTACAATTTAAAAAAAATAAACTAAAAGAATGTAGAAAATTTTGAACTTGAGATAAAAATAAAAAAATAAAAAAATTTATAATAATTACCACTCGTGATCGCAAAATCATTGACATAATTTTTTTAAAAATATTTATATTAAATTTAAATTTAAATAGAGTCCTAAGTTTTAACAAAAAAATTAAAGACCAATGCGGCGACGTTGTGGGCTTCCCTCTAGACCGGCCCATATATATATTTATATACATATATATTGTGGGATGCAGAGATTACATGAGTTACAATTTCTCTTTGTTGCTGTGCCAAGCTTGCATATTTGTTTTGAGCTGAATAAAGAGATAAAGGCCTCTTTGGGGTTTTTTTTTTTTTTTTGGTATGATTGTTTTTTGATTTTTCTATTTTTTCATTAAAATTTTTATTTTTTTGCATTTTTTGACGAGAAAAATAAAAAAGTAAAAAATTCACTAAAAGAGATTAACATAAAATTTAGTTTATTAATTAGTTTTTATTTTTTCTTGACTTTTTTTAATTTAAAAAAAAATACATTTTCTATTAGTCATGAGAGACATTTGAAAAGCCTAATAGTTAAAACTAAACTATGAAAATAATTTATTAAAATAAAAATAAATAAAATAAAATAGAAAAATAAACAATGAATTCAATCGGGACCAAATGTTTCTATAAACTGTCAACTCAGCGAAATCAAGTGGTACCATTTAACTAATAATTAATAAATAGTAAAAAGAGAAGAAAAAAATAATTGTAGAACTAATTACATAAAATTAATTAAAAAAAATTTCTAAAGACAAATATATGTATATATATATATTTTTTATGGAATTGTACATTCATCCTCGTACAACGTGGGTTCCATTCAAAATTGATCCAAGTACAATTTAAATTTGCGATCTCCTCACGCCGTGAAATCGGAGGACAGGGGGGAGAGGGAGGAGGAATTCAGTAGGTCCGGGCGCACGAAACCGTAATTCCGAAGCACCTGATTATCCGCGAAATTCAAAGCCTTCTCCATCCCTTTCCAACACCCTTCGTCCGTGTACCCCGGGTGGTCCCCACTACACGGCTGACACCCCGTAAAATGCGTGATAAACGGCCGCCGCCGCCCTCTGCCGCCCTCCTTTCCTACCTGGTCCCGCATCGCCGCCGCATAATACTCGCTCACCACCTCCGCGTGGCGGCGTTTCCTCCTCAACTCCCGTCCGACGTTGTCCAGCGAGTCCACTAACCCGGCCCAGTACCCACTCAACGCGTAATGATTCTCTACATAAATCTTTTTCCCCCACTTGCCTTTCTCCTTCAGGAGCAAATAAATGAGAGCCGATTGATCGTCTGAAACAGGATATTTCTTGTCCTTGAGCGTTGATGATAGGATCTGGCCCCACTTTTCGTAATCTGGTGTGTGCGGACCCATGCTAGACCACACTTTCAAGAACTCCATTGACCACTGGCAGTTTCGGATTAAGAACACGCCGGCGTTCACGGCGATCCAGCTCTTCTTCTCGTAGATCAAATCCAGCCACCCGTCGACGACGAGGTTGTGGTTTTTGTACCTTTCCAACGGCGGTTTAAAGTTCATGTCGGTGAAGACCGCGTCGGAGTCAACCCAAAAGATCCACTCCGCCTCCGGATGCGCCACCATGGCGGCTCTGACCGCCGGGATTTTGGCCCAATATGTCGGCATCTTCGGGTGGAGCAAGGCGGCGTTGTAGAAGATGTCGTGACCGTGGATTCGGCAGTAGTCGACTTTGTTCTTGAAGAGCCGCAAAAGGAAATGATCTCCGATAGGGTTCTTACACGGCCACGGCTGCGATCCCGTGACGACAAAAACGCGGTTACCGGCTCCGGCGACGAACGACGGGTGGTGCTTCAGCCACTCCCGTCTCTTCTCGTCCCAGTTCTCCATATCTTTCTCAATGGAGTAGCTCAGGTTCGGGTCGTCGTAGAACGTGGTGTCGACCGGATCGTGGCGTAGGTCGCCACCGTGCGCCGCCGTGGTGCAGTTTTGTGCAGCTCCGCCATGTGCTGGCGGCGCGATGCTCGTTTGATTGAATCCCGACATGGTCGGAAAACTTGGCCAAGGCCAAAGTGTCCAAACAAGAAACAGAGCCGCCGCTGCACCGCCCAACAAAAGAGGTTTTCTCTGAACTAGGGTTTTGGCCATGATTTGCTGCTTTCTTCAACCCAGTTCTTCTAAGTTGCTACCTTAACAGAAACTGGAATTAGTGACGAGAATAGATGAGAAAATACTGCTGGGATTTCGGTGTCAATCGGAGACTTATCGACAGAAACAAAGTTGAAGTTACATATCTCTTGGGACGCCAAAGAAAACAAAAGTAAAGAAGATCGATAACCAAACGAACCCTTTTAAGTAACAGAGCAACGAAGCAAAAGAAATGGAAGAAAATGCAAAGATGAGCATTGAGTCTTCCTCGGGTGGGGACAAGAATTCTAATGGGTATTATGATCTGTATAACGACAACTTAAGCCACAGGAATATGATATTAGCGTTGAAAAGAAGCCCGTAGTTTATGCAGCAATCATCTTCCTTCGAAGGAGTTACATCTTTGCACGTCAGTGGAGACGAGTCTCCCTATTCTCTAATTTTAAACAATTCGACAACGTGTAAAAATTTAAGATATAGAAGTAATTAAAAATTAATTAATTATTACTATTGGTTACCTATATAATATAGGTTATATATATATATATATATATATTGTTGATGATGATTGCCGGTAGTCGAAGTAGGTTAAATAGAAGTATCCTAAGAAAATATCCAAACGTGGCGAGAACAGATACTGTCAAAGGTGACAGCCAGCAATAATAGTTGGGGATGTGGCTAGGCGTAGGTAATGAACAGAGGTAACAAAAAGCAATTTTGGCGATTAAATTTTTAGTCGGTAAAAGTTATTATTTGGTCGCCAAAACTCTTTGCCAATCAAAAATTTTGGTCGCCAATTTAGTTGGCAAAACCTGGTCGGCAAAGACTTTTCCGACCAAACACAAGTTAGTCGCCAAAGGTTCACACTTTTACCGACCTATTTGGTAGTCGGCAATGTATACTTTTGCCGACAAATGTGGTTAGTCACAAAAGAATTAATAAAGTCGGCAAAAAGTGTAAAGCTTTTGGCGACCAACTCATGTTTGGTCGGAAAAAGAAAAGGTCCATTGCCACCCAAAGCATTTGGTGAGCAAAGCTTGTTTTTCGCAACCAAATATTGTTGTCGGCAAAAAATTTTAGTTTTTTTATGCCTTTTGCCGACCAAATAATTTGGTCCCCAAAAGTTGATTTCTGCAACCTAATATTTTGGTCAAGATGTTACATGAATTTTACATTGACAACAATAATTATTATTATTCACGAATGCATAAAAAACACTAACTAGTACAAATAATTACAAATTCACTAAATAATCATGTGATCTATATATAAATAAACATATAATCAATAATTTATATATATTCAAAATGATGCCTAATACTTATTTATCAATATATCAAAAAAGTTACACTAGAACAAACTATTAACAATTCATAAAATAAACTAGTGACCTGTGCATAAAATGAATAATAAAAATCTACCATCTAATCTATAATTATAAATGTTCTGGAAAAGTTTTAACCACATACAATCAATAATTAAATGAAACTCCATTAGACATAGACGTACCAAAAAAAATTGAAATTTTATGCTCATTTTTAACCACAAGATTCAACTAACTCAACAGCCTTGGCCTCTAGTGATTCTGCATTGTCGGATTTTATAAGCAACTTATGATACTCGGTGTTTCTCACTTGTCTGATAGAATCATCCCCATCATCTCATAAATTTTTTTCAAGTTGTAAGAGATTGTCAGGCTGCATCAATCAAAATATCTCATTATTAGCAAGTAAACACGTATCTCATCAATCCTCCAAGATTATATATA
>JAOTRH010203183.1:0-11159 GCA_034768845.1 Heliamphora exappendiculata | reverse complement strand
AAAATTTAACTTATTAATTTATTTAAGTTAATTTTAAAATAAATTAACTTAATATAATGGTAAATCATTATCTAATCTGTTATTTAATCTCATTCAATTCAAATACAAAAAAATTAGTTATACCTTACTATTAATTTCATTTCATTACCAATCCCCCTCACACTACCAATCTAATCCAATCTTATCAAACGAGTCCTCAATGTATTTTAAAGCAACACTACGAACATTGATGTTAACATTTAAGCAAATAAATAAACAAACAAATAACGCCTATATAAAAAAATCTGTATGACGTACAATAGAGTCACAATTTCTAAATGTATAACTTTTTTTTTTATACTTATAGTGAGTTTTGTGTCTAAAATTCAAATTATTTAAAATTATTTTATAAATGATTCCACCTGTTCGTCTCTTTACTATCTTATCTAGCTGTTAGATTCTTTACTTTTAAAATAATGTTTATATACCTCTAATAATGTATAACAAAATAAGTCTACCCATCATATAGAATCACATGAATATCATGCCTTTTAAACTAAAAAAAAATATTAGACCAATAAAATATCACAAAATAATAATTTGCAACAAAATATTTCTAAACTCTAATTTAGATTTTAAATACCTTTTTAGTGAGAGTTAGAGAAAAGCATTTTATTACATAATATTAAGTATTAAAAAGTTTATGAAAAAATACTCATAAAATAATCAATAAACATTTTATCAATTAGTACTTATTTTTTTATTTTTTTATTTTGGCCTCTATCATGCCAAGTTTCTAGTTACGCTACTGGTCCCTGCATTACATAAACTTCTTCATAAAAAAAAATTCTGTGAATTCCTAAATAAATAAGATAAACAGTTTTCAAAGCAATTTTAATCGTTTGGTCATTTTTTATTTTTTATTTGTATTCCTGAGAACAAAATAAAAAATAAAAAATAAAAAATAATTTTTTTGGTCAAAAAAAAAATATTAAAGACAAAAATAAATCAAATAAATCAGACTTATTGGTTTCATTTTATTTTTTGAATTTTTAAAATTATATTGATAAATAAATTTACTATTTAAAAATTTGTCTCAATGAGAGTAATAAAAAAATATAAAATTTACATAAAAAAAATTAAGAATTTAATAAAAAAATAAAATTATATAATATAAAATAAATTAACAAATCATTATCATAAAAATGGTGTGCTTAATGTGAGTGGGCCACTCGTGGCCCAGACCATAGCCGTCCACAAAGAATAAAAATATTTCCAATAAATTATTCTATGGATATGAAACACTATGTTAGTATGTTAACATGGTATGTTCAACTAATACAAGTATATTATTTATCTCTTTAGTGTAGGGTCATGTTGATGTGTAATAATCGCTGACCCTGTATTGTAAAATTACTGTCTAAACGTACAATTACAAAACTTATATGTATTAATTGAATATACCACATTAAAATATTGATGTGACATTCTTTACTGATTGAATAACTCCTCCAACATTGTATGCACACATGTCTCTATTTTTCAAGAATCATAAAAGAAAGGGAGGCTAACCACGACCAGGTGAATAGCGAAAGATAGGGCAATAAAAATAAACTTTTTAAGCTTTATATATTTTGAAAGTAAAATTTATCATTTTCACAAAATATTAATATATTTTATACATATATTTATAAATTTGTAACTTGTCATCCACCACCTAATGGTTGGTGATTAATATTCTCAAGCTATCATTAAGCAGTCCATCATAATGACTAAGAGCCCGATTGACAACTAATTTAAAGGTTAGTTTTTTTTTTACTTTTTTGCGTTTTTAGTCAATAAGTTAAATTGGGTTTACTCTCTGCCGCCGCACCCAACGTCCCACCCTTCACGCCACTGACTAACCGCTGCCCTCGCCACCGCCGACCTCGTCGCCGCCGGCCACCTCCCTCGCTTCGCCTCCCCTTCTCTCCTCTGACGCCGCAACTGCTGCAGCCACCGCCGCCCTCCTCCAAGCCGTATCTCCTCTGCCCTCATAAGAACGGTCCGATCCTGTCCGCCGCCGCCCTCGCTGTCGCTGTCGTGCCCATCGTCGCCGTGCCATTCTCTAGATCTGTTGCGGTCTAGTTCAGATTCTAACTGGTTCAGATCCGGGTGGTCACCACGCAACCAAAAGCCATCATCTACCGTTCTGTCGCCGTCGTTCCGCTGTCGTCGCTCTGCCTCCGCGCCAACACTAGATCTGTTCAGCTTTGACAGAAACCCTAGCTTTCTTCAAGCTGTTCTGTTGAAGAACATCATCGTCTCCATGATTAACAGAGAGATCTTCTTCGCTCGCCGCTGCTGGTTGGCCACCGCCGCTCGCTTATAAGTGCTCACCGCGATGCCGCCGTTGCTCCGCCTGCTCGCCAGTCGCCGCTGCGATGCAGCCGCTTCTTTTCTCTCTGCCTCTGGCCGAAGCTTCTGCTGCTTCTCAGTTCTCACCAAGGGGTTTAGGAAGAATCTGACCCTATAAGTCACAAGTTCAGTGACCACTAGATCCACGCAGTCCCGATCCAATCGTGTTCGACCAAATCGTCATCATCGTGGCTTCCTCTGGCTCTACAGGTTTCTTATCTTCTTCTCTCCTTTTCCTCTTCTACCATTTCGTCCCTTCCTTTCCTATCTATGCCGTGTGCTTGAATATGGGGGGTCTCTAAATTTGGCTGAAATTGAAAGCTCGATTTGATTTGGGTGAGGGGTGGAGTTTTAGGGTTTTGAGCTTGGCTTTGTTTTGAAATTGTAAATGGGGATAAAATGTAGGATGTATAGAGTATTTGCTGATTGTGAGGTGAAAATTTGAGAGTTGTTGCGGCTAATTGTGTTAGTTTTTTGAGCGAGAGAAAGAAAAGCATATTGAGAAAGGAAAAGGAAACCAGATAGAGCGGTCCACAATAACTTTAAGAGTTTCGATAAGCAAATGATCGTATAGAGTTTAGCAGAGGAAAAGTCATCATGTCAAAGGCAGTCGAAGAATCAGCCAAGGGGAAGATTCGAGTTTATATGATTTTTGTGGATAACTTGCCTCATGATAGGTATAATGGTTAGATGAGAGATATTTTTGAGAACTGTGGACGAGTAGTAGATGTTTTCATACCCGCAAAGAGGAGGAAGGAGTGTATCACAACCCCATCCTTGTCTGTCCTTGTGAATGGGGCAATCACAGAGAGTTTTGCATGGAAAGAGGGTTGAGGCAGGGGGATCCTTTATCTTTTTTTCTTTTTAATTTAGCAGTAGAGGGCCTTAACATCCTAGTCTCAAGAGTTAAGAATATGGGGCTAATTAGGGGAGTAAAGGTGGGGGATGGGAATCTGTGCATCACTCATTTACAATTTGCAGATTACACCATCTTTTTTTGCAATAATAACATAGATGAGATAAGAAATATAAAGAGAATTCTAAGGTATTTTGAGCTTATTTCAGGTCTAAAAGTGAACTATCAGAAGAGTGCTTTGTGTGGAGTGGGCCTCTCAGCAAATGAAGTGGCCACGTGTGCATACATGCTGTGTTGCAAAACTGGCGAGCTCCCAATGCAGTATTTGGGCCTCCCTATGGGAGCTGGGATGAGAAGGGGTAAAACATGGGAGCCTATTGTGAATAAGTTCAAAATTAAACTCAATAATTGGAGTAGAAAACATCTATCTATGGCCGGGCGAATTATCCTCATCAAATCATCCCTAGCTAATATCCCCTCTTACTACCTCTCTTTATGCAAACTACCAGATCGAACTCAGGTTGAGCTGAAAAAAATCTAACGAAATTTTCTATGGGGGGAAGAAGAAGAGAGAAGAAAGCTGCATCTGCTGTCTTAGGAGAAGATAACCACCAGCATAGAGAACGGGGGCCTGGGGGTAAGGGACTTGAAATGTACAAACCTGGCACTGTTGACCAAATGGTGGTGGAGATATACCCAGGAAAAAATGCTCTCTGGAGGATTTTCATTCAGCAATTATATGGCCACAGAGTGGGTGATTGGCTTCCTGAGGAGAGGGCTAGGAGCAGGACTGGTAAGTTATGAAGGGACATCATCATAGTTGGTAAGACAGAAATTAGAGTAGGAAGCATTTTGCGAAAGAACCTAAGTTTGCATATGGGTAATGGGTAGAATGTTAGTTTTTGGTAGGATGCCTGAATGGGGCCAAAGCCCCTTGTTGAAACTCACCACAGGTTTTTTATCCTAGCGAGGGTTCAACAGTTAAGGGTAGCTGAGTTCTTCAGATCTTGTGTGGATTTAGGAGTCGAATCCTTTTTTAAATGGCCTCTTTTCTCATGGGAAGCCTGTCAATAGGCAGATCTTCTGGTTAACCTTAGATCACACATAATTGAGGAAAGTAAGATGGATCGCTACATATGGAAGGGGGAGACACACTCAACCTTCACAGTGCAATTCTTGCGTAACCTCTTGGATAAGACTGGCGAGTAGAAGTGGGGGAGCATCAGTGGACTTTGGAATATAGTAGGGCCACCAAAATATTTGTTGTTCAGTTGGATGGCGATACAAAATAAAGTTTTCACTAAAAAAATTCTAGTAAGGTGCCTGATCCTTAAACTGTGTGTGAATTTTAGCTGTGCTTTTTGCAACATGGAGGTAGAATCAATTAACCACCTATTTGTACAGTGTCAAGTAGCATGGAAGGTGTGGTCAGCTTTGATGCGTTGATGGGGTAGCCAATGGGCATCTCTTGGAACTTTTTATAGCCTGTTCAAATTTTGGGTGAAAGGGAAGAAGAAGTGCCTTCGAGGACAACTATGGAACGCAACATTCATAGCTAGAGTCTGGTCTTTATGGCTGATAAGGAATAGGTTGGTGTTTGATAATGTCAGGATTGATTATGAGGAGGTGGTGTATCTGACGAAATTAAGGACATGGCTATGGATGAAAGGTAAATTGCAAAATAAGATTTCTAGGGTCGAGGAGGTCATCTTCAACCTTGAGGCCGTCCTTCATTAGGGGTTGTAGTTTGCTTCGTTGTCTTCTCACCAACTGGTTATAAGCTTCTGCTTCTGTGTTAGGCTTCAGTTGTATAGCTTCCTAGTTTTTCAATTTTTCCTTTTGTTGGTTATCTCCCTCACGTACTATTTTGCATGTGAGTTTATGTTGTACCCTTTCTTTATATATATATATTTATGGTACTTTTTTTCTCGTTAAAAAAAATTAAAAAAAATAAATTTGGTTCAAAGTAGTTAATAGTGATAGTAAATAAGTTATGAATTACACATATTATTATTTTTAAAGTGGTGAGAGTTTGAATAAAATATTTTAGGAGTTTGTGTTTTAATTTGAATTTTTAGTTTTTTTACTTTTTTGTAACAAACAAATAACTTTAACTTTTTAGTATTTTTAGCCAAAAAGTCAAAATGCCGGGCCCATTTGATTGCATTTTCTAAAATTATAATTTAAAAATTATTTCTAAAAATAATTTTTTTAAAAAAATTAATAATATAAAAAATTAGTTTTAAGCTCTTAAAGTAGAGTCGGTTTTGTTTTTCATCCACCATAAAAAAATTTAACGCGCGAGATCTAGTTGGACGCTTGAACAGATAAATTTATTTGTGCAATTTTCAAAACATACAGGTAAATTTATCTGTCTTACGTAAATAAGCATTCAGATAAATTTATCTGTATGAAAAATACCGTGCCTTTTCAAAACACGTATAAAGAGTACAGATAAATTTTTATGTCCTGCATAAATAAGCAAGTACAGATAAATTTATCTGTATGAAGAATACTATGCCTTTTAAAAATACGTATAAAGTACGTAGATAAATTTATCTGTCTTGCATAAATAAACAGACAGATAAATTTATCTATCAAATTATGTTTATTTCACTAAACAGATAAATAAATTTATCTGTCAAATTATGCTTATTTCACTAAACAGATAAATTTATCTGTCTAGCATTTATCAATGCTAGAAAGGAATAGATAACTTTATCTGTTTAATATTTGTCAATATTAGAAATGAACAAATAAATTTATCTGTTTAACAAATTGTGTTTGTTTCACGAAACATATATATTTATCTGTTTAACATTTGTCAATACTAGAAAAAAATGACAGATGAATTTATCTGTATACATTACATATTAATTTATATGTTTGTATTAAATTTATCTGTGTTGTAGGCGATTGTACCTCGTACGTTAAATTTTTTATTGATGAATTTTACGCGTTAAAATTTATTTTTTTGTACATTTGGCTGAAAGCCCCTTAATAATATTTTGAAAAGAGAAATTACGTTTAGTGTGCTATTTTTAAAAGCTCTATCCTCTACCCATGCTAGCCCAAAATCAAGAAAAAGAAAAGGACGACGATGAGCAAAATCAAGCCGAGGATTTCGATTGAAGAGAAAAGCAAAATCAAAACTATGATTGAACAGAAAAGATAGAGAACGATGATGCAGAAAGGGAACGTTTGAGGGACGATGCTGTGTGTGTTCGATTGAGGGACGACAACTGAAACGTTGACAATTTGAGAGTGCCGTCAATGACGATTGAGAGGAATTGAGAGGACGATGCCGACAGCATTGGGAACAACTGAGAAGAGGACGATGACGAGGAGTATTGCTCTGTGTTTTAATTTTGTGAGAAAAACAGCCAAGAAAAAAAATAATAAAAACATGTTTTAGTCCGTTTTCAAAAAGTTTCACTTTTTAACTTATTATTTTTTTTAATGTATTTTTTTTAAAAATTGACAACAAATAAAATTTCAAAATTTTAAAAGCATAATTTCTCTGAAAAATATTTTCGGAAAAGCAAACCAAACGACTAGGTTGCCAATAAATAGCTAAATTTACACACAAAAAAAAAAAACTCCAACATATTTGATAATTAAGTAATTCCGACCCTGACAATATAGGTGCACCATTATTACGTAATGTGAGGGTCACCCCCACGGGTAACGAAACGAAACGAATTAATTTGAGGATTAGTTTGGGACAAAAATATAATATTTGGCGTTTTTTTAATAGTTCAAACATAAATTCTTAATCTATCTCGATAAAAAGAATTAGAAAACAAATTTTTTTGGTCAACATGTTTTAAAAAGATTTTATTTTTGTCCTCTTTAAACTTTGTTCTTTTTTTTTATCTCAACAAGAACAATAAAAAACATTAAAAAGTTTAATTAAAAATTTATCTAAAATAAAAAATAAGAAAATAATCTGTAATTCTACAATTAAGCCTTTAGAATTTAGATAATGCAGGAAAAAAATAGGAAAAAGAGTTTCGTGTTTTATCCTTCTTGGGGACACCTCTAACCTCCCAACTACCTCTCTCTCTCTTTCCAACCAGTTTCTTGCGTTCACATTAATAATCTATCTGGACGAAAAAAATCCCTAAAAATTAAAACGCAGACCATGTACATAATTCTTATCTTTCAAAGAACCAAACAAATACCAATAAAAAAAAAAGAAACCAAACAAATACACCAATAAAATCTTTTTCTTTTTATCTTTTTTATTTTTTATATCAATCCACTTTTCATCATCATCATCATCATCATCATCATGAACTTGTAGAGCAATCTGGGTATATGATAGTGACCAAATTAACCAGATCGAGAAGAAGTATTAAAAAAAAAAAATTAAACATTCCACAAATTTACAAGACTGCAACTTTGTTTCCAAGGTGAAGAAGCACGCGGAAGTAGCAGAATTGAATCTATCAAACCCTGAAGCACGGAAGATTGTGGTGGTTGTGGTGGGATTTCTCTTTGTCGATCAATCCCTGGACGTGGCGGAACTCCTCAACGTGGCAAGGAATGTTGATGGGGCCCTTCTGATCAAACCCGTACTCTTCCTCAGCTTCCTTCAAAAGTTGCATGAACAGTGGGTGGTTTATGTAGATGACAGGGATGATGAACCTCTGTTGCTCCTCCCCTTGACCTACCGTGACGGCCAAGCAACCCTTCGGAATGTCTTTCACCTCCTTCTTCCCTCCCTGCTGGTGGTGGTGGTGGTGGTGGGGGAAAACATGTAGATGAAAATTAAGGAGATTCTTGTCTCCACTACCCATCGATGATTCCCAAGAAAAGATAGAAGAAAAAGAAAGAAAAAAAAAATCCAAACCCTCCTCTTCTTCTTTTGAATTAAAGGTTACAAGAAAACAAGTGAGAAAAGCCAGGGATCAGAGGAGGAGATGGTTAAAATGAAGAGGGTTAGGGAAGAATCTGTGAAAGATCTCGGGATGTTGCTCATGGTGATTGGTATTCGAAGATACAAAACATGAATTTGATGAGAGTTTCAGAGGGTTTTGACTTTTGAGAGGTCGGGAGGCCTCTCTATATATATATATATATATATATGCGTAGATAGATAGATATAGGGGTAGATGTCAATATATAAAGGAACCAGGAGGTGTGTAAGAGAGACTAGAGAGAGAATATTAGGGTTTTCTTGATTTATACACGAAGGCAGGTTCTAGAGACGGAACGGCTGAAGCCGTCATACCTTGGGGTGGGTAATTGGCGTGTGGAAAGAAGGGGTGTAAGTTCCTACTTCCACTTCCTCCTATTAGAAAGGAAAGGACTATTTCCAGTCAAGTGTGGCTCCCACACCACAACCCATTTGAATACGGAGTAAATTGTTATAAAAAGGTTAGCGTACAGATTCGGTAATGGCCCAGTTTATAATTGTACACATTCCTCTTATAATGACCCAGTTTATAAAATCTGACATATCTCTCTCATTAGGATAGGTTCTAGTATGCATGAAATCTATAGCTATTAATATGGTGTCATATCGCTTGGTACTAGTTAGTACGTACTAATTTGTAGCACAATTGGTATGTTAATTATTTAGTTTTGTATGGACTATCGATCTATATTAGTTTATACCAGATGTATGAAGCAATATTATCAGCCTATATTGATTTGTACCAAGAAATATCAAGTACACGTATGTCATAATTATTTTTTGAAAACAATATTTTTTTAGTTATTTTTCTCTATTTGTTACTTTTATATTATAATTCAAGCTTCAAATATATCATAAAGAGAGAGTTATAAAACTAATCAACTAATATTAATTTAATTTTTTTATTAAAGTTTTAGATATTAAATTTAAATGGCTCTCAAGTTAGCAATCTCATATAAATAACAAAATTAAAAAATAATTTTGACTAATTAATCTAAATATTATTTTAAATAAATATTTATATCATACTAAATAATTTATTCTTGATGAATTTTTTTAAAAAATATAATATTTTATAGTGATAAATTCACAACAGTACCTGATATTTTGTCAATACTAATATATACTATACTAATGAAAAAATTAATCCATTGTTCAATATAATATTCAAAACTGTGGTAAGACCCACTCATTATAAAAAAAAAAAAATGTGTCCGATTCTGTCACGATCCTGTGCACTCAGAGGACTCTAATTGTTAGAGTCAGTTACCCATGGTTGAAGCTTACGTGGTCATTTTGCTTGAGTAAAAGTTGAGGATATCTGCGAAATACAAAAAAAAAAACCACTTATTTAGAAAATTATACGAAAAAACTATTTTGTATAATAGTGAATTTGGTACATTTATTTTAAAATATGTAATTATTATATAAATGTAATTATTAATTTAAGTATAATTAAATATTAGCTGACTATGCCGACATTATAACTTCATTATTAAATTATTTTATCTTGTGAGTTAATTAACTAGAGGTAGTCTAGTTGGTTAGAATTCTTTTACTTTAGTAAGAGGTTGACTTGGGGGGCAACGACTGGAGCGAGGTGACGGTCCCCTAATATTTTTAAAATATGTAATTTTTATATATTAATTTCTATTATTTTATATATAAGTTGGTCATTTAATATTTTTTATGAATCTTTGGTCCTTTTAATGTTAGAATTCTAGTTCTATTTAAATTTGTGTCAAAAAAATTTTTTTTTTATCGACAAAGAGAATAGCATCCCCTTATCAGCCCTCGTAGTTTGGCAGCTCCCAAAGAATAAAAGCTACAGTAAAATCAGCATCACTTCTACTTGCCAATAGGACACCAATTAGGAATAGCTTCAACACCACCAAACCCACCTCATACAAAATCATGATCAAACAACTAAAGGCTTTAAAGGCCAGCAGCAACACCCATCTTTCAACAACTCACCCCAGCAGTGCATTTAGACCCTCTGCAGCAATGATGAAAAGAAAGGGGGAAAGGAGATCTCCTCGGCTCAGGCCCTTTCCATAAGAAATTCTGTTGTGAGAGATCCATTTACCAAAATGGAAAGGGAAGGGGTAGCTATGCATTCGAGACCCATTTCCTCCATCGATCTCCAAAGCCCATGAGCTTTAACACACTAGTTATGTAGCTTCAGTTAATAGAATAATAAGCTTTCTTAAAATTAATCTTGAATATCACTCTTTGGCATTTGGATTTTCTCCAAAAATTTATAACTTTATTGACTATAAGAACCCCATCAAGGATCTGTCTTCCTTCTAGAAAAGCAGATTGTTTAGTATCTATCACCTCGATCAAAGCCTTATTCACTCTTGATGCTAGAGTCTTGGCCATAATTTTATATAAGGAACCAACCAAACTAATAGGCCTATATTCTAAAAGGGACTGAGGGTTTTTTACTTAGGGTATCTGTTAGAATTTATGTGAATTCATTGGCTATTGAATTCTAGAATTCAATAGCAGAATTCAATTAATTGAATTGGTCATTCAATTGGCAATTGAATCCTGAGAATCAATACCATTCATGGCTATTGATTCTCCTGAAACCCCCTCCATGATGAAAGGCCTATATATGCTGTCATCTTTCAGTATTCAGAAGAAAAAAAGGAGAGAAAGGCAGATGTAAGAAGAGACAGAACAGAGAAAAATAGACAGTAGAGGTGAGAAAAGAGATATACAACTCAGAGTATATTGCAAGTTGTAAGAGAGAGAAAGACAGACGGAGTACATTCGTAGCCGATCCTTGGTGGTGTTCCAACGATCGTGTACCATTTTATCTCGGGAGAGTGACGCCGGTGAAAAACCTACAACACCCTCGGTAGGTGGTGAATCATTCTTAAGGAAACTGCGTTTGCAGGACTCGGTTTATAAATTCTATTCCTGTTATTTCTGTTATTTTATTTTTCTGTAATTTCAGATTATTGTAATTGTTAAAAGTTAATAAAGATGTATTTTCTG
>JAOTRH010203172.1:0-11161 GCA_034768845.1 Heliamphora exappendiculata | reverse complement strand
AAACAAATATATTTTATTATGTATTTTTCAAGTTCTCAGTGTTAAAAAAAAAGATTTATGGAACTCTTCATATAAACATTTTTTTTGTGAAACTTGAGTTAATAAAATTGTTTTTAAGAGAAAATCAATTTTATTATATATATGAATTGCATATTTATGCAAGTATCTTGGCTCTTAGTAATAAAAAGACTATTGGCCTTATCAAAGTGTGGCTCATAAAATAAATAAAAAGTAATTCTTAAAAGGTTGATATGACCTCTGGCCACATGAAAAAAAAACATGGTTCTTAGTAGGTCAATAAGACTACTGGCCACATGAAAAAAAAAAATTGAGTTTATGTCATGGATTCTATTCAATGAGTATTTCAGAAAAATATGGCACGCACTATGAGAAAACAAAAGGAGAAAAAGACCTTAATTAATGCTCATTGAGATGGATGCTTATTATTTATCAGTGAATATGGAGGCATTGTGATATACTCAAGGAGTTATAGCCTCTGAACTAACATTGAGGCTAAATCTTTATATGTCGAGGGAGAATGAGCTAAGTCTGTAAGAGAGTCACGTAGAGAGGTAACCCAACATCTATGATTGAAAATTCTATAAAAGAGGTTCAATGGACAAACAATTTATATTGCGTGACTTGTACCAATATTTTTTTTTTAAAGCAAAGAGACACACAAACTCTCTTTGCTCATCCTTAAGGCAAAAGTGTTGAAGAGTGACTGGTTAGGATGGGTATAACCCTTACTAAGTTCAAGGGGAGCAATCTCTCGCATGGTACATTTCGTCACTGTACCTTTTGAGGATACACTTAAATGGGGGTCGTCATGAAGCTGCGACTATGGGACTTGAGCTAATCTCTAGAAACATTCATGAGAATTAAGACAGTAGTGCATGACCATTAATAGCACTAACCTGCGAACTGACGCCACATACTGGTACTGTGTGTGTAACATGTTGAACTCTACCTCAAATGATCTGGTTCAATGCTTAGTTTACTATGATAGGGAAACCAATAACACTAAGTCATGTTCAAATTCAAAAGACACCTGTACTTATTACACATAATATTATTGCCCATTTTTTTTCATATATATTGTTTGTTTATTATATGTGTTTGGATAATAATTTTTACAAAATATAATATATAATTTTATTTTTATTAAAAGTGGGGGAATGTTGGAGAATTTTTAATAAAAATAAAATATTTTATAAGTTCTTTATTTAAGAGTTACAAAAATAATTTTTATAATGCCATGATATTGCTTAAATGGCTATGAGTTAATATGAGTAATAATAAATCATGATTATTCTATTAATTATTGGTGAATTTGTGTGGGTCATTATCACAAATTAATATTCATAATTTATTATATTATTTTTCTGTCATATAAATAGTCAAGCATTCTATGGTTTTTGAGTGTGAGAAAAAAAAACGTGAGAAGAAAGAAAAAAATGTTTTATGATATTATCTTAGTATTTGGTAGATAATATGAAAATAAAATATATGTATGGAGATATAGAAATAAGAGTTTTCAAATAAATATATACTACTATTACCATATTTGTATTATATTTTGTGAGTAATTTGGTTCGTGATCTGTTCATATTCTCCTAATGAGCGTGAACACTGGATGAGAAATGCTTGTGAACTTTTGAATTGTACCTTAGAACTGATATACTCCGTTTGAACCTTCACGTAGAGAAGAATATTAGTTTTATGATAGTGTCCTACGCGCCTCACAATCTCATAGACAATATTTTTCTATCTTTGTATTATTTTCATATTTTATTATTGTTTGTATTTTTGATTTAATATTATTTTATTTCTAAAAGATAGAGTTTTAAATTTTGTCCTAACAATTACATCCACTGTGCTGTCACCACTCCCACTATACCATCACCATAATCTCACCCCAATTGCTACCACTATCATCGCCATCATGCCACCACTACCACTACCATGCTGCCACCTCTCTCCACTACCACCACCACCACTTCACTATCATCACGCCACCATGTCACCATACCACCACCATCACCTCACCATCGCCACTGCCACCATCATGCCACAACTACCACTGTTGTCACCCGTACCACCACAAAGTTTACTATGCCTCTACCATCTACCATCACAATCCCACTTCCATACTCTCATCTTTATTACTATACAACCACCACTATGCCATGCACCACTTTTCTGTTGTTGTCACTAGCATAATGTCACAACCACCTCCATCATTGTCGCCACCACCCCCAACCTCTACCACCCTCACCACAATCGTTATAAATCACGTCATCACAGTGGCTGCCATCATAACTCATCTCTACCATCATACAACTACTACTATGCCACTAATCCATATTGCTGCCACCAACCCAATAACATAGCCACCTTCATCACAGTTGTCATTATCGCTACCACTACCATATCACTACCACTACCATTTCACCACGTCCACCATTGTCTTACCACCACCACCATTATGTTTCTATCTTCACTATTCTGCTACTATCACACCATCACTACCAGCACAATATAAAGATTTTAAAAATATTTAAAAAAATAAAATTTAAATATAATTTTTTTGTGCATATCAAATATTAGTTTTAATTTATTACTTAAACTTTTTATCAAATAACTTTTAAACTTAAGGGTCCGTTTGGTAACGTTTACAGTTTTTTATTTTTTGTTAACGAAAAACAAAAAATATGTTTTTGTTTATGTTTATGTTTATAAAAAAAATATATTTGGTAATATAAATATTTAAAAAGTTGAATCAAATCAAAATTTGTTTACAAAACAAGTGAAAATACATTTTTTTCGTTTCTTAAAATTTTGTAAATTTTGAAAACTGTTTACAGTTTTTTGAAAATAAAAATAATTATCAAAAATGTTTTCATTTACAGTTTACAAAAAATTTAAAAATAAAAATAGAAAATAAAAAACATAAAACATAAACGTTACCAAATAACACCTAAACAATTCAACATTAAAGTTTTCGACACTAATTTTCAATTTTCTGGTTTGAATTTTCAGTTTTAAACACCACTTGACGAGGGCACTGCGTATTTAAATATGGAATATTGTGATATGTTATCTCACATCGATAAGCGATAGAAATTAAATTCGGTATATAAAAAAATTTGTGAGTTACTACTAATAACTTGGGTCATGTCATGCTTTGAATTTGTCAGTATGATCATACGTGAACCATGGGTATTGGCCCAATGGGCCACATTAGCCTAAAACCAAACCTGGACTATCAAATGAGCTGAATCAATAATATCGAATTGCAACATAATCATATGATCAACTTTGTATGAAACTATTACCGATGCATGGCTCATCTGGCTCATACATATCAAAATATGCTCAATATCTGGTAAAAATGCAATATTAGGTTACAATGTTAACGAATAGCAATAGCTCATAACCCGTGAATGGAAAGCATGCGAAAGAAAAGGATGATAAATATGGCACACAAACAACAAGAATAAGTAAGGTATCGAAAGAGATCATATATAAGGTATATATCTAATAGGTAGATCTTCGAAGCAAGATAAAAAACTGATATCTCATCAATAGAGTCAGTGTGAACAATAATCAAGGAACAAAAAACTCATAAGCTATCATAGCCCGTTGTATCCAGCATCGCACAGGCTCACTACGGGATGGTGCTCATATCTTTTTCCTTAACCAATCCAGGTTAAGGTCACCTGACGCATCGAAACTTTTTCTTAAAATCGTTAAAAACTATAATCACCTTATAGGATTTTTTCCCTAGCTATTAGAGTCATCTTATAGAGAGGAATAAATTCACTCGATTTTTTAACATAATTTCAGTATAGTCACAATTGACAGTTAATTAGGATCACATATAGGAGAATTTTCCATGATGTCATAAAAGTCTCATCAGAGTTGTGCTCTCAATATACAGATGATGAAAGTAACAACAATAATGTTTTAAGAAGTACAATAACTTTTTATATGCGAAAGGTACATCAACATAAGTATCGAGAATACAATCTCAAATAGAGATATAAGAGGGATAAAAGGTTGCAAAACTAACATATAAGAAAATAACAATCTTGATAAAGTATACATCTCAGAATAACAAATGTATAATCTCAAATAAAGATAAAAATTAGGATAAATTACACTGACCTCCCCTGAAATTTATCAAAATATCAAGCACCTCCCATGTGGTTTCAAAAATGTCACTAACCTCCCATCTGATTTAGTTTTTGCATCAAATTAGTCTAATTGTCAATATTTTCGTTAACTTTAACGGAAACACTGTTTAAAAATTAAAAAAAAAATTATTTTCTAATTATTTTTTGTGTTTGAAATATTTTAAAATATTTTTTATTTTATTTTTATTTTTTATTAAAAAATAGTGTTACTATTTTTTATAAAAAATAAAAATAATAAAAAAAACTGTTTTTTAATTATTTTGTGTTTGAAACATTTTATTCTTATAATTAAAAAAAATTTATTTATAAAAATAAAATAAAAAATATTTTCTAATTATAATAATAAAATGTTTTAAACACAAAAAATAATTAGAAAATAAATTATTATTTTTGATTTTATTTTTAAACAGTGTTTTCGTTAAAGTTAACGGAAATATTGACGGTTGGAATAATTTGATGTAAAAACTAAATCAGATAGGAGGTTAGTGACATTTTAAAAACTATAGGGAAAGTAGTTAATATTTTGGTAAATTTTAAGAGCGATCAGTGTAATTTATTATAGAAATTAATGTATAGCTAAACAGTATAACAACAGTAAAAACAAATATTTTAAAAAAAAAAAAAGAAACGAGTGAAGGACAAATGAAAAGTAAAACATATTTAGCAACTCACCTAAAATTCAACGACTGTCATAAAAAATAGAAAAGTTGATATGATAATTATTGTCCAATAGTTTTAAAAGAGCCTCTAATAATTATTTTTTTCATAATAATAATTAGTTAATTAAATAATCAAATTATTGCTGTCGAATATATATTTTCAAGTGTAGGAATGTCATACTTAAATTTCATGATAATCGAATATTATTTAGCTGTTAATCTTCACACATATGTTTCAAAACTCTCACATTTGAGATTTTATTTTTAAAATCAAGATTTGATCAAAATAACCTCAAAAATAGAACCGACACATCGAAAAACCTTAGAAGAGTTCTTTTTTATATCAAAAACTCGTTTAATTGGTTCAAACACAGTAAGGTGTGCCAAATATCCATGGATACGGCTTCACAGAATCACTACCACTCTCACTATTTCTAAAATTTGAAATTTATTAAATTATTTCTCCCCTCCCTCTCGCCTCATGTTCTCTCCTCTTTTCTATGTCCTCTCTCATCTTTTTTTTTTCTCCCACTCTCTCTCTCTCTCTCTCTCTCTCTCTCTCTCTCTCTGGTTCGGGAATCTGTTAACTCTCTGGTATGATCCAATCTCTTCTCTTTCTGACTCTCGGATTTGGAAAGAAGTAACTCTCGTTCGCAGGTGCCTCCCGCGAAATTATACGAATGCCGAAGGCGGGAAGAATTTTAAACTACGATTTCATTTTTCTCTTAATTGAAGCATTTGGAGTAGAGAAAGACAAATCTCAGCTTTAGCTTCCGCTGGTAAAACAATTTCTTCAACCTTTTCCGAATCGCAACAATTTTCCGTTCAATTTTCCCTCTCTCCAAACACTTCAACTCCAAATTTACTTGAATTTCCGTGCCGTTATATTTCGTAGGGCTTGAAATCGACTAGAGGTCACTGAAGCGCATGTTACTAAGAATTTCGTTTTGTTTAGACATCTGTGCGTGTGAGGCTTTATGGCACGCAATGCATATGCAATCTTACTTAGTGGAATAGAGGACTCAAATAGAGGAAAAAGATAGAGATATCAAATAAATAGTATTTCAAAAACTTATTGTATAGCATTTCAAATTCGGTCGACAGAAAAGAAAAGAAAAGGTGAGAGAAAACTCGTGGGTAGTGTTTGGTTCAATGAAATGGTTTTGTACCATGTAAATTTCTTAGTACCTGTGTTCGAATTCTCATTCTATTAAATGAAGGAATAGTGATTATTTTTGGATTTGATATTCCAGCATTTTTCTTGGCTAACCAAACATTGGAATGAATTCTTTGATGGAATCATCATAGATGGGCCCAAGGAGGGGCGGAGGGGGGTGATCGTCTCCCTAAATTTTGAAAAAAGCTCACAATTATAGCAGCATTATTCTAAACTATGTTTAGATTATATAGGTTTTTCTCCTTAATATTTTTTTTAAAAGCTTAATATACCTCTTTAAGAACTTATAATAACAATTCACTCCCCGTAAATTAAAATTATGCGTCCATTCATGGGAATCATTATTCCATTTCACTTTCATTCCAATAAACTAAACATAGCCTTGGTGATATTAGATCAGATGTGATGATTTATTGGTGAAAGAGAAAATAACGAATTAGAAATGGCAGGTACAAAAATGTAATGGTTACAAAGCGTGATATGGCTTTACATTTATCTTGGCACCAAGTAAGGTGCTCCCTTTGTAATATAGAACTGATAGCATAGAAACAAGGAAATTGTTCTGTTTTAGTGATTATTGGTTTACTTAGCTGTAAAGCTGGATGTTTTGTTTTGAGCGTTCATACCTTGATTGATCAAGGCTAGTTTGGTGGTGCTTCCATTCTTTTTTCACCTCTTCAGGTAGTGGGAAAAGGTTGTACCTAACATTGAAAAAGGTTGTACCTATCACAATGTTACAGTGGATGGGAGGATCACGGAGGAAAGTGACAACTGTAAGTCTGATGTGGGGTTAATTTTGACTTTGCCTGTAAATTGATTTTGTTAGAACTCAGAAATCTATTTTGAAGAAATTGGTAATTGATAGCACAATAAAGCTCCTCAAGCATCACATTTCCTATGTTTCCAGATTGAGGAAACTCAATAATCTAAACTGAACAATCATTGGTTCTTTTAGTGCAACCCATTATTTGCAACATATTGCTGTGGCCATTTGTGAGATTTCCACTATAACTATGAAATATTATTAGACATATTTTGAAATTGATTTGTATGAAGAAATGGTAGAAGCGCCATTTATTTAGTTTGTTGAGTAAGTGGACTGTTGTACATGGTAAAATCTCCTCCTCCAGCAGGGTGTGCATGTGCTTGGTAAAATACTCAGTTTCAAACTTGACAGGAGTTTGAGCGAGGTTTCTGCATGCATGTGCATGTGTGGATGTATATGCTTCATCATTATCAAACTTTTATTTCTTGTCATGATTATCATTGCCACGTAATGTTACTATTATCATAATGTATTATTATTATCCCTATATAATATTATTTACTATCATCAGATGTCAGTAGATGCTTAATGATTGTCATCATCGTTCTCGTACTATTATTATCTGTAAAAAGTAAAAAGAACGATATTAATTATTATAGTCCGTAAATTTTTTGTAAATTTTGAAACATTAATTTTCTTCATTGTATATGACAAAACATGTTTGCCTGATGAGATTATGAAATGTACACAAGTGTGGATTTATATGAAAAATTCAGGTTATATGAAAAAATAGGTTTAGGTTTCATTTTTCCATCCGTAACTTGACCTCTATGTGTTAAGTAATTTGTAGATCTTGTCTAGTATGATGATGTTGAGCATCTTTTCTGACATATGAGCACCTCCTTTTTTTCTTTCTTGCATGATATTTCCTTTTTCTTGCTGAGACGGATAAAATTTCAGTCAAGAATGTCGACACAGAAGAGGTACAGAAACATTAATTATTTTTCCGTGTTTATAAAATAAAGCTAACATAATGTTTTTTGCTGCTTTAACATCCATTTACACTAGTATTATTTGCTCTTTAACTTGGTCAGAATTTCATAATGTTAGATGCGGCAGATTGACACATTAATAAAACTTTAAACCTCCATAGGCAAAAGCAATATTTTGAGCAAAGGAAGCGACAACGGCAACAGCAGCAGGCAACTGGGTTAGAGACATTTTCTGATGGAGCGAATATGTGTAGTCAATTGCAAAACAATAATCGATCATTGGACGTTCTTAGTTTGTTGAACTTGTCGACGGTTGTTCAAGATCTGAAGTCTAGCTGCCACAGTGGTACGACTGTCTAGATTTTGTGTGTTTGAGATATAATATATGATGCTGATCTTATTATGTTGTCAGATGCCTCAGATATAATTTTGCCTTATGTTTTCTCTTCAATTGATGGAGATAATACTTCTCATGATTTATGTCTCCCTTTCACTGAAGGGATCTAGGAGTCAAAGGGTATCTTGTTGGAAATTGCTCAGATGCGATGATACGGAAGAGCGCTGTCTTCATGTTCCCACATTTAAAATGAAACGACTCAATTAAAAAATTATTCTGCTATTTGTAGCTTATGATTCCTCACTTTTAACTTTTAAGCAAACTTCTCCATTTTCTATAGATTTACTACTGACAATATTTTCTCTTTCAAGCTTTTTTTGTGTGTAAAACTTCAACCTAGTTTGATAGTTCATTTGGCATTGTAGTAATATTTGGAATCACAACATATTTAGTTTGTGTCTGTTAATTCTATAACATGAGTCAATATCGTTTAAGTTTGATTACAAATGATTAGTTCACAGAGAAGGGCGTTAAATGTGAAAATAATACTATTCCAACTTAATTAGAGATCCTTTTTCTTGTAGCTTTGAATTCATAAGTGTCATTCTATCTTTAATGGTTCCTGTTTGATGGCTTCATGGCGTTCCACATATTGAACTTTTCTAAATGTTTTCTGGAATTTTCGTTTGAATCACAATATAAGCAAGAGAAAGTTCCTACGGCAATGCTGTGACTGAGAATGATCACATTACAAAGCATCCACCAACAGTCCATGCCGAAATAGTCACACCGAAGGATGACCCTATTGAAGTTAAGGAAGCAAGTAGGTCTTTCTGAGCTTAATCCCTGCCTGTAGTTTTAATTAGACAATGTATTTCTCAACTTATTTAGTTCAATATAAGTATGCTTGATGGTTTATGCTGAATCAGGAAATCCATCAGGCTGTCACATGGAGACTATATTCCCAAAGAAGTAAGCTTTTAAGGACATTTATGTTTAATTATGAAATCCCCATTCACATGTTCACGCATCACTCTTAGTTCCACAATAAGCTTTTCCATTCCTCTCTCTCTCTCTCTCTCTCATTGTATTGATTGCAGTACTCTCAATATATTATGGCAATCTTTTGCATTATACATTTATCGCTTATAAATTTATTGCTGATTGCCTTTCTGAATTCACTATAATCTACAGTCCATTCACTGTTTTATCTTTTTGCCTCTTTGCATGCTTGAACACTTTTCTTTTAAAATTGACTTTTGTTTGTCACAGGGTCTTATCAAGTGCTCCTGATAGTCAAAACAGAGATTTAATTGGAAATGATGACAAAACAGATCAGTTGAAGACAACTAGCGATCGTCGTGAGTAGCAAGTAACCATTTATACAAGTTATTAGGTTTCCATCTTATTTGAAGTTTGTGGGCGGTCAAAATCAAGTCATAATTTATTGTTTGTGATGCATTGAACTCATTGCAGCCTATTCTGTAAGAACTGCAACTTATTTGTTGCTGGTGTAGTTATTATAGATATGTCTTATGATTGAATCCTCTTATTTAAATTTATTTTCTATTCTATTTTTTCCAGAGCTATATGTCTTTGATTTTCTTGTTGATGATGGACCAAATGACAATTTAGAAGAAAATCTCAAATATGAAGCCCATGTTGCATTTGCAGTTCAAGGTTTGTTTGTTTATTTTGAAATTGAAGGAAAGTTTTACACTTGCAAGTGTTATGGAAATACAATATACCTCTAGGATAGACTATCTTTTAGCATGCTTGGTTTTGGAAACTAAAGATTGATTGTTTATAATTAAAAAGCTGCAAACATTATCCACTTTCATTTCTTGAAGTTTGTGATCTTGGTTGCCATAATGACAAGTGATTTGTTTCTGGAGTGTAATAGCCTTGGAAACAGGGAAATTTCATGACCCAGAAATTAGAGAATTCAGATTTATGGTCAACAAATTAATTAAGAATTCCAGCAAAAAGAAATAGAATTGGCCTTTCCACTCCTTTTTTCTCTATTTTTTATTTTTCTTGGGAACACACTTATTTTATGTTATACTCTTTCTTCTCCACATGATACTCTTGCTTCTCTCCTATGACAGAATGATAGCTGTCACTGTTACAGTTGGTTTACTTACCTTGTTTTAAATACTGATAGATCTACAATTTTTATTCTTATGCAAATAATAATCAGTACTATTTAGGCTTTCCAGTTTTTCCCCCTGCATAAATCTGTTTAAAAGCCTGCTCTTTGCTCATCAGGTTTAGGTAAAGTGGACACAGAAACACCCGTTCATTCACCACAACAGCCTGGCAGGTAACTGTAAGCTTTAAAGTTGAATTGTATATGGTTTACAGAATATTATGCTTTACAGGGGATGGCATTTAATTGTTGTAGTTACTACTCACGAGTCCTCAAGGTGGACATCATTTGACAGTTTTCCAACAGTATAGGACATATATTTTGTAGGTCGGAATGGAGGAAAATTTTGGTGATGAACTCATGTTACTCGACCTGCCCAAACTGAATGTTAGAAAACAGGCTAGGCCTGTAGGGCGGCCATGGAAAACTTGTAGGTTCATTCATCTTTGTCCAGTTTCATGCTTTCTGAGATAGGCCATTTGAGGTTTTTACCACGCCCGAACCTTGTGAAGTACTTACTGCAAATCCTCTTTCACTAATGATTGCACTTATCTCGATAGTTACTGAAGATGAAATATTCAGTTAATAATTCCTAGAATGAATTTCCAAATCAAAGCATTAGTTGCTACGTTTTAAATTGAGCCCTTTAAAGATTTTACCTCGACTTCCATATGTATGTTAAGTGCTAGTTTTCTAAAAAAACAATTCATGAAAGTACAATAGATAATCACATTGTTTTAGATGAGCAAGTTCCTCTTGGGTCACTGCCCAAAACGAAAGAAGAAGCCTTGGAGATGGGTAGTGGCAGTCAGCAGATTATCTAGCGTATCTAGTATCTATTTATAGCAATGATTCTTTTGTTGTATATTGTGATTACCTGTA
>JAOTRH010203140.1:0-11162 GCA_034768845.1 Heliamphora exappendiculata | reverse complement strand
AGATAATTACCATTAATAGTTATGTGTCAATTTTTTATTAGATTTATCAATTATTTTATTAAATAGATTGTAAATAATTATTTTAAAATTTAATTTCATATTTTTATTATATTGTATCAGACTTAGTTTTTATTTGTTATTTATTTTAAATTTATAAAATTTATATATAATAATTTTCTTTAAATATGTAAAATAATTTTTAAAATTTATAAAATTGTTATTTAAAACTGAATTAATTTAATTTTTATTAATTTAATTTGATTTAATTCTAATGATTGGATTGATTTAAGTCTAAAATGCACGAACCTCCGTGATTTGATTGGGAAAAATCTTTTGCGTCAAAATTATCTCAATGGAAAGAGTAACCTAATGATTGGTTCAGCGTGATAACCCAATGGTTGGTTCAGTATGATAGCTTTTCTGGTCCGTATATTCCCGTTCTGTGGTACGAATTTTTTTATTCCAGTAACAAATGAGAATAATGTTTGTTTTTTTAATTTTATTTTGGCAATATGGGACGAAAATAATTTTTTAGATAATATAAATATTTTAATATTTATAATAAATTAAAATATTAAAATATTTTTTATTTTTAGTTTTAGAGATTTAAATTATAACCTATCAATTACTATATTTTATATGTTAAATTAATTATTTATAACTCACTCTTATTAGTATCATATGTTTAAAGTTTATAAATTATTCTTATTATATTTGCACTTTCATTATTTTTTTAATTTTTTATCTGTTATTCCTATTATGATTAAATAGGAATTGAAAATTTAATGGGATATTCTTACTTCAACCTTTTTCATTATCATCACATGTTGGGTGTTAGAGTATCTTCAATAACGTCTCTATTTTTAGCTCTTCCGCTAGTTTGAAGATGATGAGTAAAAAATTAAATTTTTACGAATTTCTTAAATCACCGATCATTTTAGCTTCATCAAAAATAATTTTCTATTTGTGACAAGTAATTCAAATTTTTGGATAACCAGTGGTTCAAATTTTTTCCATCAAAAGTAGCACTTTGCAAATGTTTCTTTATCTCAATCTCATGAATCATCTGTTTCTCTCTTTCTCATCCTCTATTTTCTCTTGCAATTTGGCTAGGACTAAATATATAAACAGGTCTATATGCATAGAAAAAATGTTTGGAGGTCATCAATTGGCCTTTGGATTTAATTTAATTTAATTATAGACATACACTATGTCTAAAATCTAACTTTATTTGAGTCAAAGTATTTGGAATTATTATTTTAATTAACGTTATAGAATAAATTTTTTTCTAATTTTGTCAGTTTGTATTTTTGGGAAAATAAATTATTTAAATGTAAATATTCTAATTTCATTTGAGACAGATTTTATTAATTTGGGCCATATTTTATTTAAAAATATTAGGTCTCCCTAAAATAGAGAGTATGTTTGGAGTTGTAAAAATAAATTAAAAAAATCTTCTTAAAATAGATTTTAACTTTTTTAGAGAGCCACGTGAATAAATTTTAGTGAGCACCATTGGGGATGCTCTTAGATTTCTCCCAAGTTAGCCTTCTATGTGGTTTTGCTAAAATAAATAAATAAATAATATATATATGTATATATAGATTTTTTTTTTAATTTTTGAATTCATTTTTATTAGATGAATTCAAAAGGTGAAAATGTTTGATGATAAAAAGGTGACATTTCCATTATTTTTTTTCCGTTTTTGGTTTTTGGATTTTTTTTCATATTTTGTTCTAATTTTTAATTTTAAAATTCCTTGAACTAAATTTAATTTTGAAAATAAAGAATTGGGATTAAATTTCAGAAATATTTCTACATATCGAAGAAAATTCAAAAAGAATTGTAGACACTCCAAACATGATTTTATTAAAGAAAAGAAATTGATTATGCATATTTATTCTTTTCTAAATAACAAAACACGAAATGAATTTTTTAACAAAATATTATTCTCCTTTTTCTAATTTTCCTAAGGTAATGAAAGTAATAAAAAATAACTTTTTCACATAATTGTCTTTTGCTTTTTTCTTTTTTCATCCACAAAATTATGACGTAGAAATTGGCCTTATATATTAATTAACCCAAAAAAAAAAATTGGCCTCAGGATTTCGACTTAACATTCGGCTTATTATCAAGGTGATTGATTATTTTACAATAGTGACTTATTGTCTTATACTTATTTGACTTTTATTATTTTAGCATTTTTACTTTTTAATTATAATAATTTTATACATTCTTAAAAAATATTGTAATTTATATTACAAACATCTATTTTTTATAAAAAAAATATAACTTATTTGTGGAGATCTATATTGAACATTCAATTATATAAAAATAAAAATAAATTTGTTTTCTATTTTAGGTCATGACTCATTGTCTTACTTAGCTTAAAATCATTTAAAACTAAATAAACTATTAGTATTTAAGAAAATTTAAAATTATGTCAAATGAATTTCTTATTTATTTAACTCAAAAATATTTAAAAAACCTAACTTTAAATCTAAATAGCAAATGAAAAGATAGCATGTAAAGATAACTTAAAGACATTCACAAAAAATGTTGACAGCATTTTCAACCCAAAATTTTGTTTGAGATGATCAAATAATAATATATTTTATTCATAAACAACTATAGAGAACGATCTTATTTATGTTAACTACAATTGTAGGGACCTGGTCCCTTGTGATTTTTTAGAATTAATGAAAAACGAGTTATGATAAACATGGTAGAAAACAATTAAATGAATAAATCGTGTGTAATAATTAAAACTTGAGCATGTTAACATTGCTACCAACAATTGAATGCTCAGTAGTGCATGAGAACATTGTTGTAAGGTGTTTGGCCTATGTTTTGGTTTAGTTTTGCTTTTTTTGGTTTAGGTTTTTCACCCAGTGATGACCGCTTGAGTAGTTAGGAACCCGATCGAGCGGACAGGTGATAGAGAGTTTGGGTAAATGGGGACCGCTCAAGCGATAGGGGGTCCGCTCAAGCGAAATGTCGGTAAATAAACTTTTTAAAGTCACGGGTAGCTCTTTTTTCTCATTCTTTTCTTTCCTCTCTCTCTCTCTAGAATAGAGGTTGAGAGCTAGAGTTGGGTTTGGAGAGTTCTTGAGGCTCTCTTTGCTTCACTTGGTGATGATTCCTTGTTCCTCTGTCGGTGAAATATCCGTTGGAGGCTCAAGCTTGGCGTTGAAGGCTCCTTTCTCACCACTCGATTGAAAATTCTTGTGATTGGAGCTTGCTAGAGGTGTTTTCTTGGTGCTAGAGCTTTAAAGGGGTAGTATTTATGACTATCATTGAATATTTATGTGATATTAGTTGTGTTTTTAATTTTATGAACATAAATGCATGAAAATGGTATTTTTGAGTCATAAGTTAGAATTTGATATTAAATAATGTTAAATCTTAGATCTACGGATGATTTAATATAATTCTACTTTCGTATTATCGTTAGATATGATCAAGATTGAGAAATGTGGGGCTAGGGTTTGGGTTTGAACCAAAACCATGAAATTTGAGGCTTTTGGGGTTAAGGGACCCGTATGTTGAAATTGATGAAATTATTGAACAAGTTGGGATTGTATTAATCTATTGCATCTATATTCCATGTTTTTGAATGATATGTGAAGAATGGTGGGTGATGGATTGGGGTTTTGGTATAACACTGGTAAACCATTGAATTCGACTCGTTTTCGTTGTTAAATGAAAGTGATATAATTAAAGTACTGCGTGACCGAATTGAATGATTAAGTTTGGACACGAGTTGCTTCTCGATAAAAGACCGAAAACTTGCGTAATATAAGGAAGGCCATTCCTTTAAGTTAATCCCTGTAAAAGCATGCTTTTGGGCGGCCCACCCATCGATGTTTTCTAGAAAAATTAAAAATATGTGCTCTCCGTATCTGGCTATAAAATGAATATTTATTCATCGGGCCTCTCGTGGTCCGGTGGCAATAAATACGTTTAGGTCTATAGACGCCGTCCGACTTTGGTACTTAATTAAACCAATGAATGAATTGGGTTGGTAAGCTACTTTTGGATGAAATGAATAGCTATGGAAACTAAGATCATCGAACTTTGAACTATAATCTGTACTTGAAAACTCGATTATGTGATGGGAGCTTGATTTGGGAAAAATAGAATTAGTTTTGGAGAAATTTATATGTTGCATCTCGCATAACCATTCTCACATATCATGCATATATTCATTGTTAATCTTTTCCTACGAGTCTCGACTTATGTTATTTAACAACATTTTATGTGATAGCGGGAAGAAAGTGTTGGAGTAAGGTAGATGGTCGTGGAACCCTTTTTGAGTAGTTGATAGAATTACACATTATTTGATAACATCTTTTGAGAAATAAAAGTGTAAATGTAATTCTTGTTTTTGAACACTTGAATTAATGTATTTTGGGTAAGGATACCCGTATTGTAAAGTCCTAAGGCCATAACTTCATGAATTATATGCATGTGAGGGCGTTGGGCTCATTTGGAGGGTTTAATATCTTGTTTTGAATGATATATGGTGATCTTGAAGGTTTGATTTTGGATTTTTGAATCGAAAGAGTTTACTTCGTTATCAAATATATATTTTACTTTATAATTTTGTCTATTTAAAATTATGTTTCAAGGGTGAGAAAAATGGGTGTTTTTAGTTTTAGGTAATCCAAGAGAGGGGTGAATTAAATTTTCAAAAAATAAAAATAATTTTAAATTTTCTTTCGAAAGCTTTAAATATCACAAATAATTATAGCAAGTATAATCAAAGAATAAAGTAATGCGAATATTAAAGAGGTTAAGGATAGAGAAAATGAACCGGACACCGAGATTTTTAGTGGTTCAACTTCTTTTAAGTCTACGTTAACTCCTTAAGACTTCTCTTGAAAATTTCACTAATATAGAATGCTTACAGATGCATTCAAAACATTTACAAAGTTAAGACGATCCTATGAAAAGCACGCCCCTGTTTCTTTTTTAATCTCTTGAGTTCTTCTTTGATGAGATTTATTTACTCACTCAAAGGATGAATGGTGACTCACCCTTGATACAAAAAATGGGATGTTTTAATGAGCATCACTCACTCTTTTTTCAAAATGATTGGCAATAAATGAGAAATAAAGAGATGAGATGTAAGAGCTGGAGTTATAAGCAATAAATAAGAATTTGAAAGATTTTGACTTTGAGTCAAACAATACAACAGTGAATATAAGTCTCTAGATCTTTTAAATGCTGATGAGTAACTCCTTATATAGGCTCTTGAAGATTCATAACTGTTGGAGGCAGGTGGGAGCAATAAATGCTAAAATCCAACCGTTAAACTCAGTCTCGCATTTTGAATTTTCGTCGCAAGTGTCAACAAAAATGAGTTTGGGTCGCCACAAATTTTCTATGGCTTGGTTCTGTAAGTGGTTGGGTCGATTCAAATCTTTGTTGGTGTTGACTCATATTTTTGTATCCATCTCCAACTCAACGGCGTCGACACGAATACCTTTGGTATCGACTCTTTTTGTTCTTCAGCTTTTCGGGAGGGTCTTTTTGTGTCGACTCGAATTGTCTTTTGTATCAGTACTAAAAAGTGCAGGAACTGTAGATGATTTTATATCGACTCATCTTCACTTTTGTGTCGACTCAAAATTTTTCAAGTAGGCTCGCTATATCGGTATATTTGTGTTGACTCGTGTTACATTTTGTGCCAATCCATTTGAGAGATGAATCATCTCATATAGCTAAAAGTGTCAACTCATTTATCATTTTGTGTCAACACTACTTTTTTAGAAATATTAAATATTATTTTTTTAAATCAATTTAACTTAGAAAATGAATTATGAAAGTTATCAAAATCTAATTAAAAAGTCTTTGGGCTAACAATCTCCTATTTTTTATGATTACAACATTTTTTAAAAAATATTTAAAAAACTTTTCAACAAGGGTTCTTCTCTTATCATTATACCTTAAATAAGATATGCACTCATGACAGCTAAGTATTCAACAACAGTGTAATATATATATTTAAGATAATTTACAATTTTAATTCAGAAGTATTTTTAATTTATTAAAATTTGTGCATCAAATCAAAAAGATTCAACACTTATCAAGCATAAATATGCAAAGTGTTTCTCAAATCTCAACATTAAACATAATATATAGAGCATACTGTCAATCATTTGATGTCAAAATTTTTTTAAAGCCATCATGTAACAAGGTTATACAACCATATATATGAACAAAATATGAGATAACTCAAATTCCAAACATACATTCATAATCATAAAGGAAAGTATGTGCCAACCATTCACAAGTTTGTAAATGTTTTTCACTTTTCTCCCCTTCCTTCTTATTTTACCTTTATCCCCTTTTGGAATCATCAAAGGGGTGCAGTTACTGATCGTCCATGATTTTTTTGAACTTTTTCTTTTCTTTCTGCTTCTGCCTTCGCTCAGATGCTTTCTCTTTGGAGGAGTAAGCTCTTTCATCCTTCTTTTTAGCGGCAACCATGGCATCAAGAATAGTTGCTAGAGCTAGATTCGCCTCACGTCATAATCGAGCAACGTTTTCTTCTTTAGTTTGTTTAGGTTTGAATTGCTTGCTCCAAGCATCCTGAAGCCAAAGGAGGTGTTCTTCCACTTTCTTGGAATTGGCTTGAACAGCAATGACAATGCCTTGATCATTCTCATTGCGGATTTGTTGAAGGATTACCTTATTACAATTGACAATAGAGACAAAACTGTTATCCATGGTCTTAGATAGAACTCTCCCAGCGTCGGTTGCATTCTTAACATCGCGTTGGAGGCCACTGTTTGTTTTATTCAGATGCTTGACCTTATCAGATAGAGAAGAGATGGTTCTATAGAGATCAAACAGGTCTTAGTCGACCTTGGTTTGAAAATTGGTCAAAGAAGAGGATAAACCCTTAACCAAAGAAACAACCTCAGATAAATCAATATGAGAGGCAGCAGATGAAGCAGGTCGAGCATCAACATGAGGAGGAGGAGGAGGAGGAGGAGGAGGAGGAGGTACATGAGAAGGAGGAAATGAGGGTTCAGGAGTGTCGGTCCTAGTGGAGGGTGAAATAGGAGATCCAAAATCAACTAGTATAGTAGAAAAGTCACGAGAGGCACAAGAATTTCTAAGGACAGATGGGGTACCACGACGGGTAGTCCATACTCCGTTAATTTTAGAAATCTACACGTGTTTAAGAGTGGATGCCTGTAAAGGTCGTGTTTTGAAAAGGGAACAACTTTTTCAGCAGTGAGATGAATACCAAAATGTCAAAAGACTTTTGTTAAAAACATAGCGTGGGGGAGAGATGAATTGGACTTCCCATGAGACTGGAGCATGTCCGAAATGAAAAGAAAGCCAAGATCAAGATTCTTTTGTTCGAGAATACATCACATGATGAATATGTGTATGTAGGTGACATCTCTGAACTTCTCCATTTGGGGCAGAAAGATATAGTTTACCATGTAATAGAGAATGCGCATTTCTGGTTTTGAGGAGTTTGCCTCTAAGAGTTTTGAAGGATCTATTTTTTCTACCTCAAATATTTGTTTTACCGCATTGCGAAAAGAGAATCCATCTATTTCAATAGATCTCTTATTCTCTTTGCATGAAACAAATGTTTCACCCTCATGAATACACAGAATTTCGTTAAGAACATTTGAAGTCAAATGGATTTCAGTCTCGTTCAGCCAAGAAGTAATGGTGGTGTTTGGAATAGATGAAATATGGAAGTACACATAAAAAAGCTTTACGAGTGTCTCACAGTTTTGGAGTAATATCTCCCAACCAAGATTAGAGAACAAATCTCTAAATCTCATTTCAATGGAATTGAAATAAGAGAAATCTATAGAACAACTCGGTATTACCTTGCGATTCATAAATGAGGAGAAGTATAAGTTCTAGAACTTGTTGGACTTGAAACTCAACAACTTTGACATTTCGATTTTGGAGGATCCCGTTGCCGTTGCCGTCTTCTTTTTCTTTTTGTAAGCCCTAAGATTCAAAGGGCCTTCGTCACCGGTTCATTTGCTTAATTTGCCCAAAGTTTGAGTGGTCATTGTTAATCGAGAAGGTTGATCGAAGAATGGAGGAGAGATGGGTCGACTTGATTTTTCGAATGGAGGGAAAAATTACGGGAGACGAATAGTTTTAGAGAGAGAGAGGAAACGACACGAATGATGGGGACCGGTGTCTTTTAAATAGGCAAAAGATTTGTGTCGACACGATTCTTCGCGAGTGGGGGTGTTCAAAAATAGAATTTGTGTTGATACTTTTTCAAAAAGGGTCGACACTTTTGGCTAATTGAGTCGACGCGTTTAAGCATTGGGTCAACCCATATTTACCAAGAGCAAAACGTCGAAATTGAGTCGATACTATATAGAATTGGGTCAACACTTTTTTCAGCAGTGTCTCTTCTATATAGTTTTGAGTCAGTTCAAATACATATGTGTCGACACTGTTTCAAGTATGGTCGACACATGTCACATATTAATACAGAATATAAAATTATTGAAATGCATTGAATAGATGTGGTTAGTATGACATTTTAATCATTAATGAGGAGCACATAACATACCAAATTCTCTTCTTATATAGCATATTCTTTCTTCATTTAATGATTTAGTGAATATATCCGCAAGTTGGATAACTTTATGTTCCGCAACCACATCTAGGATAGTGAACTGCTTCATAGCCGTGGTGATTAAGCGAGAGGTAGGTGGTCGGGTTGAAATGAATTTGATTGCAAATTACCTGGGATCTGAATTTGAGGTGTTATTGTTTTTTCTATTTTTTTGTGTTATTCTTTTTTAATTTCATCACTGGGATTAAGTTTTACTTTTGATGATAACTATACACAGCTATTTCTCCCCACCCTTTTTCTCTCTCTAAACTTGCAGGAAAAGAACAAAAAAGACCTCTCCCTTTTCTTGACAAATTGAAGCAGAGAAGAAGTAAGTTCTCTCCCTTTCTTGCCGATTTGAAGTAGCGAGATAAAGTCATTCTCCTTCGAAGCTATTATACAAGTTTTTGTTACTTTTTGTGATTTGCATCTTGATTTATATATATTTTTTCTTGGTCATTAAATTCGGGAAAAAAAATCCAAATATGCATTTCTTTTTGCTATCAATAGTTAAGTTTTTTTTTTCACTTTTTGTTATGTCTTTTTTTTTTTCCTGTTGTGAGGATATATTATTTGTGGTTAGATTGTTTGTGATTGTCTTCTTAATTAACACAAGTCATATATTAAAAATAATAGTAATTTTCTCTTTTGGTACTAAGATAAAATTTAATTAATTAAATTAATAAATAAAATATAAAAAAATTAAATTTGAATTAAATCATAAAAATCATTTTTTACAAACCCACACAAAATATTTCAAAATTACAAAATCTGAATTGCAGATAATTTAATGGATCCTTTGATAGAAAAGGAACGCGATGTCCACCCTTTGTAGATCAAATTCGAGTAAGGATAAATGAATCCAAATACATATGTACAAGAACATGTGCTGAAAAAAGAACAACTATTTAATAGTCAAAAAAACATAAAGATTTCAACCTCATATTGCCATCTTAATTTATGTCATAGTTAATACTCTACCACCCGCATAGCCTATAGCAAGAATTTATAACAAAATTTTAAAAAAAATGGACTAGATATGAAAGAATTGAAAATTATATTGGTAGAAATTTAGAATAATATGATATGCATACAAGCATTAGGTGAAGTAAAGAAGCAGCGGAAGCCACACCAAGTTGAATAACAACAAAATTAGGAACAACTGCCTAATTCTAATGACAATAATTAAATAAGTATCTTCTCACGGAGGATTCATTGCTACTTTCTTTTCTTTTTCTATCTATATGAAGAGAATAATAAATTAATTATAATAATTTTTATTTTTGCAAGTGATGTTTAGGATATGTGGAGTGTAATGACAATATATTATATGGTGTTTTCATTGTTGAATACATGTTATTTGCTATTTAATCAAAATATTCATATTTATTTGTTGGTTTTATTTTGAGACACACGTTGGCTGCACTTTGAGAATGTCACGTCCTAAATTATGTGACAACGCGGCATACTCTATCTCCATGAGTATGCAAGGCAAAAAGATTAATTACTAAATTTTCTATTCTCATCAAATTAATAATAAATAAATTAAACTCTAAACAATAAATCTTAACAATCTTCCAGTTGAAATCTAATTCTAAAAATATTTAAAACCTTCCCAAAAATTCATTCTTGCAATAAAAAACAACTAAAGATAATTTTGCCATTAGCACTCCCCAATAAAAATTGTCTTGCGCAACTCTATAATTCTGAGTATGTGAAAAATGTAAATCAACTATGAGTTAGACAACACAACAAATCACCAACTACTATTATTAGTTGGATCAAGTATATAAAAAAATAATTTAAAAGAATAGAAGACGATTTTTCAAATATTTTATCAACTGAATAAAATTTAACAAAAGGATTCATAAAAACCAAAACAAATTTATTTTCATAATAGATTAGTAGTGTTTCAATACAAATTATAAAATATTTCGATAATTTGATAGTTTGATAGTTTCAATAATTCGATCCACATAACTCAAATCTTAAACAACTACGACCACATTAGCTCATAGCAAGGTCCAGAACCATACATAGGCTGGTGGTGAAGTTCCAGAAGAAACTAATTTCTGTGCCAATATTTAACTCCTATTGGCTAGAGTTTAAATTATAGTCAGATAAGAGTCATATTTAGAATGAAGTAATAGAATCACAACAATCTTTTCCAAAAATGTTTTTGAATATTTTAAAATATATTCAAAATTTCATATTTGATTCTTTTTTTTTCATAAACGAGTAAAGCAGCAAGCACATTTTTTTTCCCAATAAAAACGAAAATATTCAAAAGATTCTTGTTTTTTTTTTCAATAAAAATATTCAAAAAAATTTTAAAAATAAAAAATACTAACAATAGTAGAAGGTTACTTACCTTTAGTAAAGCTCATTGAACATATGTTCCAAACTTTTTTATTACTCTACACAAAATAGCCTAAAATCAATTTAACAATATCTTTAACACATAAATAAATATGATAAAAATTTATTTTTATTTTTATTTTATTTTATTTTTCTTAACTTCCAACAATCCGTTGCCTTGTTC
>JAOTRH010203129.1:0-11163 GCA_034768845.1 Heliamphora exappendiculata | reverse complement strand
TATCAAAAATAGTGTGTGATCCTCCCTTAGATAGCCAATCATACAAATTATTGAAAAAAACACCCGTCAATCTACACTATGAATTCCACCCCATCAAAAGATCTCTTATTTCGTTCTACGCAAATGGCAAACCAACCACATAAGACACAGTAAGGACCAAACGCCATGCCCCCTCCTCCTTTGAAATCTCCTTCCCGACCCCTTCGAATAAGACTATGAGTAGTAAAGACCTTCTCATGGATGTCAGATCAAGCAAAGAAGGCCACTTTCGACGGAACCTTCACCTTCTACACATTCCTCCATGAAAAGGGTACTCTCTAGCTATACGACAACCTCCCATAGAAGGTTTTGATCATACAAGACCCAAAGAAGAGCCAACAATTGGTCTAAACTCCCAATCATGCACATCTCTCCTCAGCCTAATGCCCCAGAAGCAAAGGTCAGCATCCCTCTGGTCATAATTTGCAACAAGACCTTCCCTGCCTTTGGCCAGCGCGAAGATGTTTTGGAATGCCGTACCCAGGGCCACATCACCGTACGTCCAACCCAGAGCTATCCCGATCTCCACTCCCAACATTAAAAAAAATATTATTTGAAAACTCATCCCAACCTTTCATGATACCCTTCTATAAGCGGTTACCATAGGGAAAGGAAAATAGAGGAGTACCCCAATCACCCCTCAAAAACTTGAATTTACACCGAATCATCCTTCTCCATGGAAAATCTCCACAACCACTTCTTCAGAAAGGATCTGTTGAAGGGAACTAACCCCCTAATGCGGAGACCCCCCGACCTTCACAGGAGAGCAAACAATACCCCAGTCTACTAAGTCATACTTGAAACCATTGCCCATGAGGCATAGCTTCCCAAAAGGGGTCCCTCTGCAGCTTTTCAAGCTTACTAACCACCGACCTCAATTTGGTATGTACAAACATAAAGTACGCAGGGAGACTAGAGAGAGATACTAATGCTTCTACCCACCCAACCTCCTCTAGTACCTCAAACACCACATCCCAGACCGATACTACCTTAAACGATGCTTTTTATGACAAACACAGATTAGTTACAAGAAGGGTCCCAATACTCCACCCTAGAATACTTGTCAAATCTCCTATATTCAGGACATCACCAACTGGGATGATCTTCGACATAGCAAGGTTCACTTTGAGGCCCGTCACATACTCAAAGAAAATGACACACCGAAGGTACCCAACATATAGAAGATGAGAAATAGGAGAAATAGGAGAAAGAGGGTCACCCTTCCTCAACCCTCTTGAAGTATGAAAATAACCTGTTGGGATTCCGTTCTTATAACAAAAAGAGACACCGATGAGATGCAAAACTGATCCTGGACCTCCTTTTCGCCCCAAAATCCATTATGGAAAACAAGCAAGAAATTCCAACTCACATGATCACGAGTGTTCTCAATATCCAGGTAACCTTAGGGTCCCACTCCTAAGCCTAGAGTCATTACACTCATTGGCTACCAATTCAACGTCACTAATCTGCTTGCCGCCCACAAATGAGTTTTGTACCGAATTAAGTACTCTTTTTTACTATAGAAGACAATACCTTAACAAGCAATTTATAGGCTTGGCCCATTAAACTAATAAGTTTGAAATGTTGGATATCCTTTGCCCCATCCTTCCCCTCTCAAATGGCCCATGGTTAAAGAAGCAATGTAACATATCCATAATTTCTACCTTGATCGCTTCCCAACAGTGCTTGAAGAAGGCAATAGTGAACCAATCAGGCCCAGTGGACTTATCTCCCACTCAACTCACCCAAAGCTTTATGTAGTTAAACTTAAGCCTATAAAGCCACGGCCTCCAACTTCCCTCCTTTTTAGTCCAAAAGTGAGCCTTCCACCCAAATCTTTCCCATTATATTAACCCGCCTTTGCGCATTAGCTACTTTGTGAAAAAAAAACGCATTTTTATCTCGAACCTTCAGCCATAAGGCTCTGAATTTTTGTCTCCAATTGATTTCCTCCAACTTGGCATGCTTAGTGAATTCTCCCCTCGAAGTTCAAATCCTCCCTCACAGCCCTCTCCTCATCTGGGAGAACATCGGCCTCCTTCTCAGCATCCAGACCATGAATATCTGTAAATGACTTAGCTTTCTGAATATCCAACCTACCAAACTCCTCAGTGTTCTATCATTTTAACCTAGTCTTCTATTCTCAAATCTAAAGGAAGTCTCCCCTTGCCGAATCCCACCACTATCAAGCAAAATCAGAACATGATTAGAAAGTGGTCTTGGCAACCTATAGAAATCAGAAAACGCTCAATGCGGTACGTGAATGGAGGTCATTCATTATTAGACCAGGTAAAGACATTGGGAGATCCACTAGCTCTATCTCGTTCAATAAAAGGAAGAGAAATCTCATGACTTTTGAGATAGAAGATCACTCCAACCTCTCAGGAGGAAAATGCACAACATTAAAGTCTTCACTCATACACCAAGAACACCATATCTCAAAGCCACCACATCTAATTCCTCCCATAACTCCTCTCTATCAACACCTAGCCCATAAACTCCAAAAAACGCTCAACGGAAATCATCATGAACGTAGCGAAAGGGATAAGACAGGGAGAAACACCTCTCTTGCTTTTCCATAAGCACCACCCTTTTATCCCACATCACTGTTGTCCCCTTAGCGGTCAAAAAGTAGTAATCCATTAAATGTCCATTCTAGATACTAAGAACCATTGAGTTTGGTAAAAATTCCATCTTGGTTTCGATCTGGCACACTACATCTGCTCCTTAGCCCCTTAGAAAAGGCTTGATCCCAATTCTCTTGGTCTTCGAATTCAAACCTTCACATTCCAACCTACTATTTTGAGTTTCATTGGCCAATAAGCAAAGGCCCCCTCCTCTTCCTACCCCCTCCTAAAGAACCCCTACCCTTTCTCATGCTATCATAGTTCGCCGAATGGTGGAGATTTTTCAATTTCGTGTCCGACCTCCTCCTACCTGAATAGATCTTCCGAGTACTCCCTCGAATTGATCCTTCCCTCATTCTCGCCTCAAGAACACCGAAAAGGGCCATTATCTCATCCTCCATGTCATCAAAGGAAACTCCCAATAACTTGCTCACTTCTCTAATTTTTTTCATAGCCCATGCCAACACTAGTCTCGTGTTTGTAACCTCACCCAGCACAAAGAAATTGCCTATGCTCCCCAAAGGCTCAAACATCATCAAAGGGACACAATCTAACATATCCACCCCACTCCTAATATCCAAACCACTTGAGGTCTCTCTAGACAATGAACACTACCTCCTAGATCCCACACCGTCAAACACCACCAAAGAAGCATAACCCATCTCTTTCATCCTTGCAACCTTCACCACTAATTAGCCCTACCCATTAGCGCTGGTTGCTTCTACTGTTCCAACTCCCTCCAGATGTCCTCTTAATTAAACCTCAGAAACTAGTATTTCTAACAAAATTCATTCCCAACACCACCACACTAAACGAAAAGAGAGGGAGGAGAGGAGCCCCCACAGAAGAGAACAAAGAATCTCGAACTTGGAAATCCAAAAAATAATCGCACTAAAATGAAACCTCACTTGACATCTTGTTGACCAACGAACCAGCTCCCAACGACAAAGAGACTTCGTCGCTCAACTTGCACGAGCAAGGCTAGAACCTAAAACCCGACCCCCTGACCGATCTGAAACCACTGGGTCTGGGTTTCCCATGGCCCGCTTCCCTTTATCCACCTTAGAACCCAAAACAGGGGGTTGTGCTATATTAGAAGACAAAGGCGCTAGCAAAGGACCAGGCCCTTCAAGCCCAGGGAGTTTGGGCCTCCAAACATGAAACCCAGTCTTCAGTTGCGAGAACTTAGCCCGGCCCAAGCTATTAAAATTCAGCCCCTACGTGTCTTCGTACTAAACCACTGTGTGTCCTTCGCAGAGACAACGTGTCAACTCAAATTTGAAATCCTCCTCCCTATCGCCCACTCCTTGCTTTAGGCTTCATCGACCATCTACCCTCACACACCACTTTTATGATATTATTCAATGAATCCTAGTATGGAATTCTGAGCTCCATTGTAACGGTCAATGGAGGTGTTTACTTACTTTGGGTTTCCTCTATGTACTTTTGACTAATTCAAGGGATAAGATTATGTTGTTACAGGAGTTTATGGATGTCGAAATCATCTTCCTTGTAAGGTTTTGCTCAAAGGGTGTGATAGCATAAAGTTTGGGTCTACATTCTTGACTTGAGAGTGTGTTGAGCCCAAGCCAACCATTAGTAATGAAGAATAATAGTCACAATTTTGTTTATATTTGCATATTACCAAATCAAACCAAACTAAGCATTTGTCCCAATTAATTGGGGTCAGCCAAACCAAACTAAACCAAATCAAACTTATGTTTGCATATTATTTGTTTATTTTTACGATCCCAACGCTGATGGCTACACATCGGGTAGCCCTCTCTCTACACAAAAGAAAAAAAATGAAGGCTAGGTTTAATCTAGCTCCTTGGCACCACCATCAATAACTTTGATCATTTGATCAACTAAGTTTGCTTGCACCTTAATCTGAGTCCTCATGTTTATTATATTTAGAGGTTATTGAGGACATAAAAGTCATTCTTAAAATGGTTGATAAAAATTGAGCCTAGGATTGTATTTTCTTTTGAGAACTTGCACCTGTGTGTGTGTGTGTGTGTGTTTGTACTCTGTATGGGCTTTTGACACTGGACTTGGAAAATTTTGGCACTAGACTTGGATTTGTTTATGTTGTGTTTTTCGAAAAATTGCTGTTTATAAAAATCAGAAGGCCGCACATTTGGAAATGTATGCATTTGATAACATCAAGGACTTTGGCTGCACATTCGAAAATGTATGTTCAACGTTGTGTTACATTTGATAACATCAATGATTTTGGCCGCACATTCAAAAATGTATGTTCGATGTTGTCTTACATTTGATAACTTCAATGCTTTGTGGGGCCATATACAAGAGCTGATGATTTTTCATATGTTGGGTGGTGCAGTACAACATAGGAAGATGCAAAGATGGAGATTCCTTGGAAGGCCAAGAATTTCATACAACTCTTTTATATGTTGTGGATGTGGAGCCTAAGCTGTGGCTGCCAGTTCGTCCTGTTGAATGAGACTAAGCAAAGAGATAAAAGTGAACCTTTCATGCATTCGAGTGGAAGCACAAAAGGCAAATCATGACATCCCTGATATCTAGTGGTAGTGGATTGTTATTTGCTTGTGCTGAACACTCGATATAAGTATGCCTATTCCAGTATAGCTTCTTGATGTTGAAGTTGAAAGTGAATATACATTTACATGCGTATATTATTTAATTGGGGTAGATGTACTCTTCACCTAAAAACCAATGGTTCCAGTCCCATCATTTTCTAGCAAATGCTCACGAATACAATTCTTTTTTTCGAGATTATGATCCTTTTTTGGGTATTATATGTTGGTATTTTGAAGTCAAACTTTAGCTCTTATTTGGCTCTGGTAAGCAAGGGATGGAAAATAAACAACAAAGGATCTCATTTTTTATTCTTTGGTTGGTTGACAGAAAACAGTGATTATTTTGATATTTTCTGTTTTAATTCGTGGAAGCCAGTGAAGTTATGAAATTAAATCTCATGTCAAGCTCCTCTCTCTCTCTCTCTCTCTCTCTCTCTCTCATTGTCAGAACCTTGCAGCCGCAAAGCAAGGGCAATGATGCTGTTAGTATAAATATGAGAAGTGCAACATGAGACGATTCATAAAACACTCCACTTATTCTATTTAGGAATAAACACTGCCACATACTCATGTATTGTTGTAAACACTGTATATATACTTATTGGCCAGGAATTCAGCTTGAAGGGGTGATGCAGCAAAACAAAAGCCCTAAACTTGCTTAACTAAAGAGTCATCATATCATTGGATAAGATTTTGATAAAATTATTCCCACATCAAGAGAGCATGAATTCGATCCTTCAATGGTTTTCTTCTTTTGCAACAAATTCTTTTGTGAGTGAGCTGTTAATCCTTTGTTGTCAGTGCTTCTTTCTCACCTCAATTCACTGGTTACTGTGAAACTCGACAATCACAACTACATTATTTGGAAATCCAGATTCAATATCTACCTCTTGCAACAGTATTTCTCAATCATATCAATGGGTTTACTCCACCTCCTCAAGAATTTGTTCTCTATGGCATCCTCGGTATTACAATCTCAAGACTAAGATGAATGTGAGTAAGAAGGGAATAGGCAGAGGAAGAAGTAAGGCTCGCCCTATGTTTGTGCAATTCGTGCTTGAGCCACTCTGGCAGGTATACCAGGCGGCATTGGAAGCTGATGGAGACAAGGGGGTACTTGTGAAAGTCATTAAGTCAATTCAATTTGTCTATTCATTGGTTTCCTTTGTCAGATAATATCTTTTCTGTTGTAGTGCATTACAGACCCAATTGCTGCCCAATCTTTACGGATGATGGGATTGACCCCGATGTGCTGTTGAGGCTTGTGTGATTCAAAGCCTGAAGCACCGTGTGTTGTGTTTGCATATAAGACATTTGCCTTTCCTTCAGATGCAACCTCATAAGGGCTTACATGGTGAGGTTTTAAACAATTCTACTGATGATAATGGAAATGGTGTTTCTGATGAGTGTTTGCTTGCATTTGCAAGGATTTTTCACGATAGAGGGTTTTTGTGCTTTTAGCTCTATATGATTCATTAAATGGGGAATCAATGCAAAAGCATGCTCAGGAAGGCTAGAAACCAGTTGCGTCTGTAAAGGATGGCAATATTAGGGGCCTTGGTCAGCGTATATTGAAAAGCTCAACTCTTTATCTAGTAAGAACTGTTGGCCTTGCAATCTTTTACGTAGATCCATTTGTGGAGGTCATTGTCTCCTCTAGTAGAGAGCACATGCTTGCTACAGTATGAGAGGTTCATTGGGAGAGATGCAAAAAAGATATGGAGGAGAGATTCAAAAAAGTATGCTAGGAAGTCTCACCACAACTGGGTCTCTTAAAATGAGACTATTGAGAGTGAGACATTCATTTAATCCATTAGAGAACTAGAAGTTATTAAGTGGGAGCTCTGATTACATTTAGTGGGCAACACAAAATGGTAGATGTGTTTGTTCGAGTCCACGTAATGAAGCTTCCAACTGCACTAAGGTGCTTGCTGAGAGTTATAATTTGCTTGGAGGTTTTATTGAAGGTAAATCAGGCCATAGAGACAAAAGCTTGGAAAGTCTGAGAACAAGCATAATGAAAGATGAAAATCCATTTGAAGCGCTAAAGAAATGAATAGCAGATGCTACAGACATACTCCGTCTGGGGGTGCAAACGTCGACAAGGAGAAGTGTAGAACCTCATGGGAATGGTTTCTTAAGAGAATATGAGCATTGGATCGTCAATTGGTCGGTCCTAACATCCCTTACACCAGATTCCAAAGGAAAGACAGTCGTTTATTCTGTGCTTGTTCAGGGTTCCCCTTATGTGTCTGAAAGATATGGTTATTTGTCAGTGTATCTACCAATGGTATGTGGCTTCTGAGGCATCATTTGCGGCAACTGATGCACTATACCAAGAAATAGAGAGGGTCTTGAGAGTTGCCTTGCCTCTGGATTTCATCTTTCTCTTCTTTCTTGCCCTTCCTTCCTTTGGCTTTTAATTTCGAACATTCAAATTTATAATGCTTTGGTTTATGACAAACATTCAAATTTATAGTGCCCTAAATTCTGACAGTTGCGACAATTACCCTTCACCTTGTTCTCGGACTTGGATCTAGACTTTCCTCTCGCAATCGAACATTTTGCATGCTTCTCGCCAACATCTAATATCTTTTTCCTTGATTATTGAGAATCCAAACTAATCTTAACATTCTCCATAAATAGTTTGAATCAAATAATTTAAACCATCAATTTTAAAATTAGGTGCCACACTGGATAAATGCCTATCAATGATTTCACAACATCAATATCCTGAAACCAAATCCACCACCTATCCCAAATTTTTTGCACGGGGATCAAAAAATTGATTTGACGCAAATCAAGAAACAACCGTGTTGATAAAAAAATCCCATTTTTCTAGAATTTTGTACACAAACCTTCTATGTTTCCCCTCGACTACTTTGGTCTCGAGATTTCTTTCTTTTTTTTTTTCTTCTTTTTGTGCAAAAAATACTATTATTTGATTTAATCAAACCGAAATCAAAACTAATACCTTACTTCCTTCATCCGCCAGGACCACGGCGGCTTTGAATCATCGCTATCGGCTCTGATACAACTTGTTGGAATTTGAACGTCAATTTTCAAACACAAACAGAAGCAAAAATCATTGCACGCATCTATAGACATCTAAATTTGACCCCGCCTAATCTTAAGTTGGTCCGGGTGTTTTCGATGATGAAATCAAATGGAATGGTGCTTCAGGACGATTCTTGGGGAATGATCCAAACTCAGTATTTAAACTCAAATATCAAAACCTTTAAACCAGTGAACCTACATTGAACCGCCAACTTTGAACTATGGGACCGCTAGCATTAATTGGTGCCAACTTTAAACCTTTATCCTAGTTTCAAACTAGTTATGCTTTTCCTATAGTTTGACCGGATTTCATAGTTTTGTAGATTCTACTTCTTTATTTTATAGTACATTATCATTATTGTACTGTTTTATTGAAATTTAGCAATGTTGCCTATATTCCTTGCATCATAATCTGTAACATTACGATAGCGATATTGCGGCATCGACATTAATGTGGACATAATAGTCAATATTGCGTCCACATTCTTTTCTTTTATCTTATTCTAAATTTTACCTTGTTACTGTTATTTGATTAAAGCATGCTTTACATTATTAGCATAGTTTGTTATTTTTTTAATATTTTAGTTATTAATAGACTAAGTTAGGTACTTCCACCTTAGTTTCATGACATGTTTAGAATTTAGTGAATTTTGGAGCATTTTTTTTGTTTAAAATCATGTTAGTGTAATTTTAGGTTATTTGACAATATTGTAAACAATTCATATTCATTATTGGTGTGTTTAGAATTTAGTGAATTTTAGAACATATCTTTGTTTAAAATCATGTTACATTTAGATTATTTGGCAATTTTGCATGCGGGTTTGCTTCATATATCTTTTAGTTAGAAATTGCATGCCGTAGGACTTAAGATTTTTCTTTTGCTACTTATTTTATTTGGCATTCTATATACATATGTTATGTATTTTGTTTATTTGATTTTGATTGTACTCTCTTTACCCTTATCTTTTGTATTTGCATGCATTTGAGAAATTTAATTAAGAACCAATGATGATTAGTAGAGACCAACCTCACGATTGGACGAACGTAGTGCATAGCATCTTCCCAAGTTTGTACCTTAGCCCCCGAACCCTTATTTTCTCCAGTTACCATTTTAAAGATCAGTGGTTCATTTTGTTTTTCTTAGTTTTTCTCAAAAACCAAGTGGCGACTCCATTTTTCACAAAAAATGGTTTTCAAAATTTGATTTTCAAGGTGCTAAAGTATTTTTTAAACATTTCTTAAATTGTCTTATTTTTTGAATTAAAAACCCTAATTTTCGGCGCCATAGTATTTTTTGGCGACTCTGCTGGGAACTAATTTATAAAATCAAATAAGAGGGCTAGATTTGAAAACATCATTGGTTCTTAATATGACATTCTCATTTGCATTCTCGCACGTATTTGCATTGTTCTCAGCCCCCTGCCTGGTTGACCCGATACCTCGGTTAGTTTACTGTCTCGGAGCTATGTTGGGGAGGCGGGCAAACTTTACTGCCTGCACGCTTTTATAGGTGCGGTAAAAGAGTTCGTGCATACCACTTGACCATGTCCTGCACCACACCAGGCATGCGAGCTATATACTCAATTTTATTCAGAAGGTACCCTGATCATTGATCAAAATCGGCATTTTTTGTATATAATTGCTTAGAACCCGCCATTAGGTGTTGACCTGGTAGGATTATTTTTTTTATTTAATTATATGCTTTGCTTGTGTTTGTATAGGACCTTTGTTTGTGTTAGTAGCTTATTATTATATTATTATTAAGTTCCGGTGTGTGTGGGTGTATGATTGTAATAATGTTCTCTAAGTTGATTATAAATAAGAGCTCGCCTACCCATTAGGGTACGACTTTTCATTATTTTTAACAAAATTCACCAACCAAAATAAATGACCAGTTAGAAATTTTATCTAATATCTATCAATCTAGTCCATGGTGTGCACATCTCTATGAAACCTAAACATGAATGTATCAAAACATTTAAATACTACATATGTAACAGGCCGAAAAAAAATAAAAATAAAAATAAATAAATAAATAAAATTAAACAAATTACTGATATTTGAATGGGGCTGGGATTGCAGCCGATGGGCAAAAGAGGATTGACATCCCCTCATTCATTGAATCGACGAATCAACCCCTCATTCATTGAATCGATGAATCAACTCTCCTCATTTATTGAATCGACGAATCAACCCCTCATTCATTGAATCGATGAATCAACTCCTCATTTATTGAATCGACGAATCAACCCCCCCTATTCATTGAATCGACGAATCAACCCCCTCAATTTGTAGATTCAATGTTCGATTGGGGCTGGGACAAGTATAAATTGAAGGACTTTGAGAGGTTTTCGGACAAGTGAGAAGGAAAAGTAGAAAGAAAGAAAAAGAGAGATAAATGAGAGTTACCGCCAGCCGCTAGCTTCGCCAACCCCCACCACCGAAGCTGTCAATCTCACCGCCAACCACCATTGGCACCGACCACCACCAGCAACGCCCTCGACGACCTCGCTTGACCATCACCGCCGCTGCCAACAAGCCTCGACGCCTTCAATTCCTATTTCGGTTCAGTACTCTCTCACCCCGTTTTCTTCTCTGCAATTTCTGATTTATTTTGGCTATGTGATGTTTGGGTTAGGCCTTGTTTGGCCAGATTTTTGATTATTTTGGGTTTTGTTTTTGTTTAGACTTAATATTTTCTATTTTTGGTTAAGTTTTGTTTAGAGTTATTTTATTTTATCTAAGTTACTTTTGATTAAGTAATAATAAAATAATAACAATAATAATAATAAGAAAAAGAAGAAGTTTTTATATATTAAAAAAATGATGAATATTTTAAAAGTCTAAAATGTTTTATGAAAATCATGTTTTAAATT
>JAOTRH010203118.1:0-11163 GCA_034768845.1 Heliamphora exappendiculata | reverse complement strand
AGTTTTAATTGGTTATGGGTATCAACTGGCTTAACAGCTTAGTACCTTATATGCACATAAAATCCTCACGTGAATAAGGCCATATTTGTTCAGACAAATAATAAATTTTTAAAAGTAAAACCTTGTAAAATATTCAAAATGTTGTTAGATCTAATGGAAAACAAGTCTTTCAAATGGAAATTTTAATTAATTATTCTTATATTTTGGCCATTATCAATTTTTCTCTATTTCATAAATTCGAAATTTGGGCCAACTTATGTGCAGGGCTGGCTTTTATGTGGTGGCGGCGAGGTGGTCGCCTTGGACTCTCAAAATTTGTCTAAAAAATAAGGTCCTAAATTTTTTAATACTTTTAATTAAGTTTTGTATAAAATTGAATAGGCTCGAATTTCGAATTTATGGAATGGAGAAAAACTGATAATTGCCAAAATATACAATATATGTTTGGGTAAATTTGATGAAAATTTTGTGGTAAATTTTAATTTTTCTTCTTACTCTGATTTTTCATGGACCACTTAGGACATGTTAAATAAAACTAATTCGTTTGGTAGCTAGGCAAATCCAAATTTTTTGCTTTCGTTTTTTTACTTCTAAGTCAAAGATGAGAAATATTGGTTTAGTTAAAAAGGGATTTAGAATTCCTGTTATGAGCTACTTACAACATGAGGCATTGTGAGCTTAATTGTATTTTATTCGAGATTCAAAAATTTAATCAGAATCATTCATTTTGTTAAATCGTCGAGTATATAATTTTTGTAAAGAATTAAATCAATCGAACATTGTTAGTCATATGATTTGGATGCATTTATTTGACAATTTATTATCAAAATATTAAACTAATTAAATGTGACAAAAAGCTATATTAGTATTATGTGATAATTCAATTCTCTATAACATAGAATTCAATATTCTTTTTTTTTACATCAATTTTCTTTAAGCGATTGTTATGTGCATTCTATCAAATCCAATTTTGAAAATTTACCAAACAATGAATACTACACTCATCACCTTCTTCTTCTTTTTTTAGATCATGTTTAACACGTAGTGTGGCACACTCATAACTATTTATATAACAAATTCCACTCAGATTGTACTAATATTGAATAGTTGTGGGTGTGCTATATAGGTCGTGTTTGGCATTGTTAAAATTAATAATTTATAATTATAATTTTGTAGTAAAAATTGAGAGTGTTTGGTAAATATATTAATTTATAGCTGCAAGTAGTTAATTTTAGATGAAAAAATAATTATAACTTATAGTAAAAGTTGTAAGTATTTTTAAAAAATTTATTTCATTTTTAAAATTAATAGCAGAAAGCTAAAAATTGATCCCAAATGTCAAAAATGTTATGCACAAATTTAAAGCACAAATTCGAACATACTTCTCTCACATGAGATGAATATCACAAAATTGTAATATCCACTCATTATGAGATAAATATGTTTAAATCTGTATTCAAATATTTGCTGATAGCATAACTGATAAAAATGTAATAAGTGCAACATTATTATCTGAAAGGCCTCCAAAATTGTCACACAAAATGTGGGACCCCGAACCTTATTAATTTTGATATATATAAATGTTGACGTATTTTTCCTTCATATTATATATCATCGATACTTGGTTTATGTTTTAGGTTGTACAACAGCATATATAGATGTGTTTTAAGCTTTTTCGGACCTTGTTTAGATGGGTTGAGTTGGTTTTTGGCTTGTTTGTTTGGCCTTAGAGCACAAAACCCGAGAACCAAAACAGTGTGGAGTTCGGTCGACTGGAGGGGTGAGTTCGGTCGACCGAACTGTTTCTAGTGAGTTCGGTCGATTGAACCAGGGGGTTCGGTCGACTGAACTGAGGGCGGTGCACTTTTTTCAATGAGCTTCAGTCGACTGAACAGTGTTTTTGACGTGCCTATAAGACCTCAAGTGGCTGAAGCATTTGGGAAATGTTTGGTTTCTTTCATTCTCTCTGCCTTCTCTCTACATATTTGACCCGTCCGAGCCTTGTTTTTGACGATCAGCTTGTGGATCCCTGCTATTCACGCTGCTAACTTCGCGCTCATCCGGTCTGATTCTCATTTCGATGAGACCCAATTTTTGAGGCATCGAATTTTGACCCAACGAGATAGGATTCTAGACATACTGTTGTTATGAGAGTGATATATGTAACGCCTTTTCATTGATAGAAAATATATGAAATGTCATATCTATGTTTAAACCTTAGTTTTTCGGACAAAAAGCATGCTTTTCGCTTTTCTTGGTTTAGTACATCATATGACATGTGATTTTATGATTTTCAAAGGGTGTTCTTGAAAACGGTAATTTTTGTTGGAAAACGGAGGATTTTGATGGAAATCTCAACATTTTATGTTTTGGAGGTTTGGTGCTCGCCTTCGGTGTTGAGTCTCAGGTTTTGAAACGTTTTGTGAAAAATAGGATAAATATTTTGAAAATGTTTTGTGTGATCTCCTTGTTGAATGATGGATCTAAATACATGTATAATGTATTTTGGGGGAAAAGGTTTTGTAGTTGAGCTACAGTTATGTTTTTAAAAGATTATCTAGAAGTACCGGGATGATGTGTATTTGGCACGAGTTGCCCTCGGTGCAAGTCCAGAAACGTGTGCAGCGTAGGTACTCAGGTCAGTCGGGTTAGTCCCCGTAAATTGAGACGGATGGGTGCTAAGCTCTCTCGGGGTCATAACCCGTAAATTGAGTGGTTACGTTCATGGTGCTCTGTATAGAACATGTGTGTATCTAGGCGATCCCACGATATCTGGGGATTAGATACTGGACAGGAGTCTATAATTGCTACCTCTATCTTCTTGTGATTGAGTCGGTACATAGGATCATACTCTTCTTATTCCGTGATGGCACATTTCGCGAGAGAATAATGTTTTGATTACTATATTTCCTAACTATGATGGTTTACTTGTATTATTTGCAAATTCATGGGTTTAAGGATGGAAACATGGTTTTATGATAATAAAACCATTTGGGAGGCTTGTGTTGGCCTAATTGGTAAACTTATGGGTTTTTGGATGAAAAACCATTTTGGGGTTGTGGTTGAGTTCGCTCCCACCATGTGATTGTATATTACCTGCTTTACAACTTTATAGTCTGTTTCTATTGGGCTTCGTCTCACGTGTGGGACGTTCTGTAAAATTATTTTTAGGTGATGATGCGGATGAGGAGTAGTTTGGTGGTGCCCGCGGTGGCGGAAGATTTTTATAGTTTTCCTTTTTGGTTTGTATGTTCCTGAAGGCAGGTTTTGTACGCCATAAGGCGATATATTATACGCATGTTGAACTGTTGTCTTTTATTTATGAGAGATACACTTTGTTGGGTATTTTTTTGGTTTCAACAGGTGGTTTTAATGTATGAAAACCTATATTTTCATATAAAATGGATGTTTGGTAGATTTTCACGTGACCCCGGATTTTGGGGCGTGACAACTTGGTATCAGAACTCTGGGTTCGAATACCTAAGAGCCATGGGAAAAGGGGTTTATCACTTGGTGAGGTTGATTGTATACGCTTGCTTGCATGTGTTTAACCATTGATTTATAACAGATGAAGAGTTTTCTGAGCATGATCGTTATGTATATGTGAGTATGGAGGTTGAATCTCAGGATTGATAAGTCTTGCCTTACGGCGTTTGGAGTAACAGATTTGGAAGACAAGTTAGAAACGCTTTTGGCCGACGTGTTTTCTAGCAGAGAATCTAAATAAGTTATCTAAATAGATGAGTCTGTCTTGTTAGTTCTCCTCGGTATGTGAGACATGTTAACATGATCTTATGTGGCTATGTGATAGCATGATTATGTGTTCCTGTTACGTAGTAATATGTTGTAGGAAAGCTTATCTTATTTACATTACTTCCTATATAATTATGTCCACGCGGGGAGTGCGGGGACGGGGTCGTGGTCGAGGCCGTGACCGGGGTCGTGCTTTTGATCAGGTTCCAAATGTTCAGGTTCCAGAGGAGGATGCCGTTCATGCCCCACAGGAACAAGTGGACGGTGCTGACGTTGTCCAGGAGATGCTTGCCACTATGCGAGCTATGGCAGAAGCGACCAGGGCTAGTGTGCGGGTTCTTGAGCCAACGGCTTCTGTGGCTATGCGGGAGTTTCGACGGTTGGATCCTCTAATCTTTTCTGGGTAGCTAGACCCAAAGGTCTCTACTGAGTGGTTGGAAGTGACCACATCGATCTTTGATACTTTGGACATTGAGGAGGATGCTTTGCGTATAAAGTTGGCGGTGTTCCAACTGCGAGAAGATGCTAGAGAGTGGTGGAAGTTTGCCAAGACCACTGTGGATGAGACGTGGACTATTTTCACGAGAGTCTTCTTGGAGAAGTATTTCCCGAGATCTTCAAGAGATACTTACCGAGAGGGGTTCCTCTACCTTGTTCAAGGGAATCTGTCTGTGGTCCAGTATGAGGCCAAGTTCGTGAATCTGTCACGATTTGCACCTAAGATGGTATCGACTGAGGAGTTGCGCACTCGGAGGTTTGAAACGGGACTTTGACCTGCTATCAAGGATAGGGTTGCAGCTCTAGATGTGGAGGTATATATCAAGTTGGTGGAAGGTGCTATCCGGGTGGAGAACTCGTTAGCAGACAGTCACAGGATTAGAGAGAGCGGGAGTTAGCAAAGCAGTGGGGATCAGAGGTGCGGGAACAAGCGCCAGAGGTCGTCTTGACCTAGTTCTCGTTTTACTGGATCTTATCAACCGCAGTCGTCTGCACCTACACCTTCAGTGGCTTCGGCAGGAAGGCCAGAACAGAGAGGGTTATTTTGTTATCGATATGGACAGCTGGGACATCGTTCAGTTGAGTGCCCGCAGAAGGGCCAGGCTCAGAGTTCAGTACCCGTCCAGTCACAGGCGAGAGACCACCTATCTGTTTTGGGTGTGGCCAGTCCGGACACTTTCGCAGACAGTGTCCCAGAGAAGGGAATGTCCAGGACACGACAGGAGCGTCAGTTGCTTCTTCTGTGCAGAGGCGATAGGCTCCATAGCAGCCTAGGGCTCAGACTTATAGGTTTGCGGAGGGAGGTGCTTTAGCTCAGTCAGTGAGGCAGCCATCGACTCAGAGTTATGGTGGACAGACTAGACTGTTGCAGGCCAGGGCTTATGTGCTTTCTGATCGCAGTGCTTCCAAAGCACCAATGGTGTCTAATGCTGTTGTTACTCCAGCCATGATCAGAGGTACTCTTCTAGTCTTTAGATCATGGGCCAGTGTTCTTATAGACACAGGAGCATCACATTTATTTATATCCTCTACATTTGTGTTTGCATTGGGGTTGGAAATGGACTGGTTGGGTAGTACCTTGTGCGTAGAGACCCCAGTTAGTGGGAATCTGACGCTGAGCCTTGTTTGTAGATCCTACGTACTCGAGGTCGCCGGTCGTTGTTTAGAGTTTGATTTTATCATTTTAGACATGATCACATTTGATGTCATCCTAGGGATAGACTGGCTGACTACCTACCATGCCTATATAGATTGTGAGCGACGAAGAGTGTCGATCTATACACCGGAGGGTGACTGTTTTTACTTTGTGGGTGATCGAGATGAGAGCTTGGTGTCTGTATTAGGTGCCGTGCGAGTTTGAGGGAACTTGGGTTCTCTTTTTTCTGCTCTCAGATTGGGTATGCCAGATGAGGTTCGAGGGGAGTTACCCCCTATGGTGTGACGGACGTCTTTCTTGACGATCTGTTTGAGTCGCCACTGAACCGTGATGTGGAGTTCTCCATTGATCTTGTTCCAGGAACTGCTCCTATTTCTATGCCATCTTATCGCTTTGCACCTGCTGAGTTGCGTGAACTCAAGGTGCAGTAGCAGGAGTTGTTGGACAAAGGGTTTGTACGGCCGAGTACATCGCCGTGGGGAGCACCAGCTTTGTTCTTGAAGAAGAAGGATGGGTCACTGAGACTATGTATAGACTACAGGAAGCTGAACCAGGTGATGGTGAAGAATAGATATCCTATGCCTAGGATCGATGATTTGTTTGATCAGTTGAGGGTGTCCCGCTGCTTTTCGAAGATTGACTTGAGGTCAGGATATCACCAGCTGAGGATTAGGAATGAGGACATAGCGAAGATCGCCTTTCGAACTCGTTATGGTCACTACGAGTTTCTAGTTATGCCGTTCGGTCTGACGAACGCTCCAGCTACATTTATGGGTCTGATGAACCGTATTTTCCACTCCTACCTGGATAATTTTGTGGTTGTGTTCGTGGACGATATTCTAGTTTATTTGCCCATGAGGGAGATGCATGAGGAGCATCTACACGTCGTCTTGCAGCTTCTGAGAGAACATCGCCTGTATGCGAAGTTCGAGAAATGTGCGTTCTGGATGTCAGAGGTGAGATTCCTTGGACACGTGGTGTCGAAGGATGGGGTATCAGTGGACTCGACGAAGACTGATGTAGTAACGGATTGGCAGCGACCGAAGAATATTTTTGAGATACACAGTTTTCTCGGTCGGGCAGGTTATTATTGATGATTTGTAAAGGACTTCTTTAGGCTTGCAGAACTGATGACACGTTTAACGCGAAAGGGAGTCATATTTGTATGGAGTGAGTCCTGTGAGTCAGCTTTTCAGGAGTTGAAGAGGAGATTGACTAGTACACCCGTGCAGATTATTCCTGAGTGAGGTTTGGGTTAAACAGTGTACTGCGATGCTTCACACGAGGGTCTGGGTTGCGTTCTGATGCAGGAGGGCAAGGTTATAGCTTATGGATCCCGACAGTTGAAGACACATGAGAGGAATTACCCAACTCATGATTTGGAGTTGGCAGCCGTAGTCTTCACTTTGAAGACATGGAGGCATTATCTATATGGTGAGCATTTCGAGATTTTCTCTGATCACAAAAGCTTAAAATACTTATTTTCACAGAAAGACCTGAATCTTCGCTAGGGACGGTGGATGGAGCTGTTGGGAGACTACGACTTTGATTTGCAGTACCACCCGGGGAAGAAAAATGTCGTAGTTAATGCGCTTAATAGGAAATCTCATGGCTCGTTAGCTTCTGTGGCTCTACGAGAATGGGATATGCTCGGAGTTGTTAGAGAGTTTGATCTGTGTCTCAGGGAGACAGGGGGAGGTGCGACTTTATATTCTGTAGCTTCATAGCCTGCATTGATTGCACGCGTATTAGAGGCTCAGGGGACTGATCAGGAGGCTGAGATGATACGGGACCGCATTGCCAATGGGACAGATACAGCAGGATGGGTGATGAGTTTAGATCAGAGTTTGAGGTTTACAGGGTGTCTGTTTGTGCCAGAGTCGTGTCGTGCTGAGGTGCTACATGAGTTTCATCACTTACGTCTTGCAGTGCATCCAGGAGGCACGAAGATGTATCATGATCTACACTGACAGTTCTGGTGGACGGGAATGAAGAGGAATGTGATTCGATTAGTTTCTCAATGCTTTACTTGTCAGTAAATAAAGGTGGAACACTAGAGAGCTGCAGGATTGTTACAGTCGTTGCCTGTATTCGAGTGGAAGTGGGAGAATGCCACTATGGATTTTGTATCAGGACTTCCATGCTCGCCGAAGGGGCACGATGCTATTTGGGTTATAGTGGACAGGCTGACGAAGTCTGCGCACTTCCTCCCCATTCGAGTGAGAGACCCAGTGGACTGATTGAGTAGATTGTACATTCGAGAGATAGTCCGACTACACGGAGTACCAGTGACTATCGTTTCTGATCGAGACCCGCGCTTTTGGCAGAGTCTTTAGGTGACTTTGGGGACAAGCTTGACTTTTAGTACAGCTTTTCATCCTCAGACCGACGGTCGGTTTGAGAGGACCATTCAGATTTTAGAGGACATGTTGAGAGCGTGCGTGCTTGATTTTTGGGGTTCTTGGGAGGATCATCTATCATTGGCGGAGTTTGCATACAACAACAGTTACCAGTCCAGTATTGGAATGGAACTGTATGAGGCTCTGTATGGTAGACCGTGTAGGTCGCCTGTTTGTTGGACAGAGGTGGGAGAGACCGCTATTTTGGGACCTGAATTAGTACGGGAGACAACGAAGCAGATTGCCGTAATTCGTCAGCGTCTAGTGACAGCTCAGAGCCGCCAGAAGTGTTATGCGGATCAGAGGAGGAGACCGTTAGAGTTTGTAGTGGGGGATCACGTATTTTTGAAGGTCTTGCCACGTAAAGGGTTGATGAGGTTTAGTCGTCGCGGGAAGCTATCACCTCGTTTTATTTGACCGTTCGAGATCCTGGAAAGGATTGGGGTGGTAGCATATCGTTTGGCTTTGCCACCTCAGTTAGCATCTCTACACAACGTCTTTCACGTTTCTATACTTCGGAGGTATGAGCCAGACCCGTCTCATGTGTTAGCTTGGACTGAGTTACGAGTTGATGAGGATGTCACGTATGAGGAACGCCCAGTGAGAATTCTAGATACAAAGGAGCAAGTGTTGCAGGGGAGAACAATTGCGTATGTCAAGGTTCAGTGGCTTCATTGCGGGATTGAGGAAGCGACTTGGGAGCTTGAGTTTAGGATGCGTGTTAGATATCCAGATCTGTTTACCTCGTGACCTTGTAGAGAATTTCGGGGGTAAAATTTCTTAAGAGGGGGAGAGTTGTGAGACCCCGAACCTTGTTAATTTTGATATATATAAATGTTGACGTGTTTTTCCTTCATGTTATATATCATCGATGCTTGGTTTATGTTTTGGGTTGTAAAACAGCATGTATAGATGTGTTTTAAACTTTTCCGGACCTTGTTTAGATGGGTTGGGTTGGTTTTTGGCTTGTTTGTTTGGCCTTAGAGCATAAAACCCGAGAACCAAAACAGTGTGGGGTTCGGTCGACTGAATGGGTGAGTTCAGTCGACCGAACTATTTCTGGTGAGTTCGGTCGATTGAACCAGGGGGTTCGGTCGACTGAACTGAGGCCAGTGCACGTTTTTTAATGAGCTTCATCGACTGAACAGTATTTTTGACGTGCCTATAAGACCTCAAGTGGTTGAAATATTTGGGAAATGTTTGGTTTCTTCCATTCTCTCTGCCTTCTCTCTACATATTTAACCCGCCCGAGCCTTGTTTTTGACGATCAGCTTGTGGATCCCTGCTATTCACGCTGCTAGCTTCGCGCTCATTCGGTTTGATTCTCGTTCTGACGAGACCCAATTTTTGAGGCGTCGAGTTTTGATCTAACGAGGTAGGATTCTAGATCTACTGCTGTTATGAGGGTGATATATGTAATTATATGCTTTTTCACTGATAAAAAATGTATGAAATGTCATATCTATGTTTAAACCTTGGTTTTTCGGATAAAAAGCATGCTGTTCGCTTTTCTTGGTTTAGTACATCATATGACATGTGATTTTATGATTTTCAAATGCTGTTCTTGAAAATGGTGATTTTTGTTGGAAAACGGAGACTTTTGATGGAAATCTCAACGTTTTATGTTTTGGAGATTTGGAGCTCGCTTCGGCGTTGAGTATCAGGTTTTGAAATGTTTTGTGAAAAATAGGATAAACATTTTGAAAATGTTTTGTGTGATCTCCTTGTTGAAGGATGGATCTAAACACATGTATAATGTATTTTGGGGAAAAAGATTTTGTAGTTGAGCTACAGTTTTATTTTTAGAAGATTATCTAGAAGTTCCGGGATGACGTGTATTTAGCACGAGTTGCCCTCAGTGCAAGTTCAGAAACGTGTGCAGCGTAGGTACTCAGGTCAGTCGGGTTAGTCCCCATAAATTGAGACGGATGGGTGCTCAGCTCCCTCGGGGTCATAACCCGTAAATTGAGTGGTTACGTTCATGGTGCTCCATATAGAACTTGTGTGAATCTAGGCGATCCCACGATATCTGGGGGTTAGATACTGGACAGGATTCTATAGTTGCTACCTCTATCCTCTTGTGATTGAGTCGGTACATAGGATCATACTCTTCTTATTCCGCGATGGTACATTCCGTGAGGGAACAATGTTTTGATTACTGTTTTTTCCTAACTATGATGGTTTACTTGTATTATTTGCAAATTCATGAGTTTAAGGATGGAAACAGGGTTTTATGATAATAAAACCATTTGGGAGGCTTGTGTTGGCCTAATTGGTAAACTTGTGGGTTTTTGGATGAAAAACTATTTTTGGGTTGTGGTTGAGTTCGCTCCCACCATGTGATGACATATTACTTGCTTTACAGCTTTATAGTCTGTTTTTATTGGGTTTTGGATCACGTGTGGGACTTTTCTGTAAAACTATTTTCAAGTGATGATGCGGATGAGAAGTAGTTTGGTGGTGCCCGCGGTAACGGAAGACTTTTATAGTTTTTCTTTTTGATATGCCTATTCATGAAGACAGGTTTTGTACGTCATAAATCGATATATTGTACGCAAATTGAACTGTTGTCTTTTATTTATGAGAGATACACCTTGTTGGGTATTCCTTTGGTTTCAACAAGTGGTTTTAATGTATGAAAACTTATATTTTCATATAAAATAGATGTTTGGTGGATTTTTGCGTGATCTTGAATTTTGGGACGTGACACAAAACTACGTTAGACCCAGTCTTTTTCTTTTCTCCACAAATAAAATTTTGGGATATATGCACATTTGAATTAGGTATTGTTGGTGGTTTATTAGCTATACTTTGACAAAGGGCCAAGTTGTTTGATTTGGCGGGTGTGGGGTGTGGGGTGTGTGGACAGAATCAAAGTAAATGCACCTATACATTTCACCAACCTCCATTTCCTTGTCAGAGCCTGTTTCCTGTATTTCTTCCTTGGTGGGTGTTTGGCTTAGTTTTTTTTTAAATTTTTTGATTTTTTAGTTTTTTTTTTGTAAAAAGTAAATGTGAAAAAATATAAAAAAAAAATCAATTAATTACAATAAGAGAACAAACAAATGAAGTTTTCAACAAGCTTTTAAACAAAAAAATCTTCAAAAAAAAGTTAGACCAAGACTCCTTTTCATGTTCTCATTTTTACTTCGAAAGACCTCAAATGACCAAAGAGTTGTTCCCCTCTATACATAAGTGTACCTATACATACCTTTTCCTCTCTTTTTGTTGGAAATTATTAGAAATTTCAAATTTTAAATTATCACAAACGAAAAGTTGCATCTTTTTCTTTAAACAATTCAAGTTAAAAGGTGTCTTTCCTATTATGTTTGATCTTCATGCTGTAAACAGCATATA
>JAOTRH010203107.1:0-11164 GCA_034768845.1 Heliamphora exappendiculata | reverse complement strand
ATATAACAGAGAGAGAGAGAGAAAGAGAGAGAGAGGGATATAACAGAAAGACCGCTACTGACTGCCTCCCTCACCGCCGCCGACCGCCGACATCACATAGTCGCCACTGTCAACCCCTACACTGAGAGAGAGAAACGGCAGAGAGGAGAGAGACGGTAGAGGGAGAGAGAGAGAGCACAGGGAGGGACGGCGATGACGGTGGCGACGGTGGCAGGGGTCGATGGCGACTGGGGTGTGGAGGTCAGCGATCGGCAGGAAAGGAGGCAGGTGGTGGCGGCGATGGTTTGGGGAGGTGGTTTTGAGGTGTAGGAGTGATTTTTGGGGTGTCGGGTGGTTCTGATTGTGATTTTGGAGTGTAGTGATTTTGAGGATGATTTTGGAATTGTGATGGTAGTTTCTGTTAAAAATTTTAATCATTAAATGTATTTGATGTTAAAATTAAAGCTGATGAGAGGTTAATGTCATTTTTGAAACTACAAGAAAAATATTTGTTTTTGTCATAAATTTTATGAGAGGTCAGTGTAATTTATCTTGTAATTAAATAATCAAATCAACACCTTATATATAAAACCTTTTATACTCCATTTCCCCAAGACTGAGTTCAAGACTAGCCAAATATCTAATCATATAATATCCTTCACTTGAACCCATGCCACTTGTCCTATTTCTCCCATTATTTCACATACGCAAACTAAGTTTTATAACTACTGCCTCACACCCCCCTACCCCCACCCTCTTTTCGGATTTTGTCTCTTTTTTCCCCCTAGAATACCCCAAGGTCCCAACCTTATAAGAGAATTCACATGGCCTTCATGCCACTTGGCATAACCCCTATTTTTCTTCATCACTCCTCCTTATGCACCCAAAGTCCTTAAAATTCAGTAAAACTCCCTCTGTCATGCACGAAAATTTGGAAGTTTAGGAACCCTAGAAATTTTGGGAAGGTAGAAAATAAGAGGGAAATAAGAGAGTGAGAGAGAAGAAAGGACAAAGGAAGGAAAGAAAAGAAGGCTAGCTTGAAGGATCGAGGAGAAATACTTATTCCTTTTCAAATGAGTTTAACTACAACATTCTCATCATCATCTTCATTCTCATCTCCGCATTTTCAAGGTAAAAACTTTATTTATATGCACATATTTTTTTTCTCTCCTCCCTTGTTCTTGAAGCTCAGAGAGAGTCCTAGAAACATATTCTATCCTGCACGTATCCTCCCATATCCTTTGCGTATTCAAAACGTATCCGAATCTGAAAAAATAAAAAATAATTTCAGAATATTTTCCAATCGTATCCAATACGGATCCCTGCTTATTAGACGCGTATTGGTATCCATTGGTATCCAAAACTCGTATTGCGATTTTTGGAAATTGAACCTATGGAGCACCAAAAATGAAGCAACCTTTTTAACAAATGCACTGGCGAATCAAGATCCCCTCTTGAGACCAGCAAAAACTTTAAAGTAAACTATGCTAATGAGTGCATTCAATGTCAAATACCACAAAAACTAAAATTCTTAATCAGTTTCGTCGATCCATACATCTCTCACATAATAAGAATAATAAGGTTGTGCTGAACTCTCTCACACACAACCATAAATGACATACAGAATCCCAACCACATTAAAACAGTTACGTTAATAGGGAGGTGCCAAAACAAGAGAGGCAAAGCCAATTTTCAATCGGATCAAAAACGAGGTCAAGCATGCTCACTTACCGGAGTTCTGAGCGTAAAAGTTCTGCATAGCGAATTTAAAGGCTGGATTGGTTGTACTGTAACCCCCGTCTAGAACGAGGTTTTGCCCGCTCACATATTTTGACTCGTCACTCCCCAAGAATAGTGCTGCCTCAGCCACATCGTCAACCCCCAGCGTCGCCCCTTTTAAGTTTGCTGCCTCCCTTCCCACGTGCTCTGCCTGTTCCTTATCTTTTAACCCTAGTACTTGCGCAGTCATCTGGGTGAACAACATGTACGGGGAAATGCAATTAACGCGAATGCCATGCTGCCCCAACTCGACGCATAAGTTTTCAGTAAGCCCAACCAAGGCTTTCTTTGAACACGCATATGGAAGCGGTGCACAGCCAGCACACACAGCGCCGATGCTTGAAGTGAACACGATGCTGCCTTTCTTGGCCGGAATCATTACTCTCGCGGCGTGCTTTGCACAAAACATGGAACCAAAAACGTTCACACCAAACACCTTCTTGACCTCTTCGAAATTCAGCTCAGCGATGCTCGGAAGCAGATTGCCTTGGAAACCTGCGTTGCCAAACAATATGTCGAGCTTACCATACTTGGAGACAGTGATGTCTACTGCATTTTGGACATCGGATTCATTGGACACATCACAGTGGACAAAGGAAATCACATCTTCAGGGCCAATGTCTTTTGCTACGGCACGACCACGATTGTCCTGGATATCAGCAATGACAACCTTGGCACCATGCCGGACAAAAAGCCTTGCGGTAGTCTCACCAATGCCAGTGGAACCACCGGTAATCATTGCCACCTTACCCTCTAGCCTGGAAAATTAAACGGTTATGTTTCTTTAGTTTGTTGCTTTTTTAACATCGAGTAAAGTAAAAGCCAGCATTGGTGGCCTTGATATATTGATAGCATACCTTTTGGCAGTGGGAGCAAACAAGGAAGAGCCTGACGCCATCTTCAGCTAGTAGTTTCGAAGAAATAGTGGTTTTGAGGAAACTCTATCAAAGACACAATAGATAAGAGAATCTTAAACAAATATTAAGCTGAACAGCTACAGTTGGCTTCTAAAGCATAAAGGCCAAAATAGACTTAACTGATTCCCCTCATATAAGGTGCACTTGAACACCGATACTTTTAAAATTGACGTTTAGTTCTTAAAATTTATAACGTGCTTCATGAGTGTTTAAGTGATAAGTATGGGTGTTCTCCAAGTACCTTAAAATTTCGGGCTCCAAAAAAATATAAAATAAAAGGGCACGTTTAGACAAATATCCAACGAGTGTCGCTATCCAATGCAGACACAACACCTTCTTAGAAGTGTCTCTGCTTCTTAGGTAAAGCATAATAACTTGATATGCGAAGGACATAGAACCACTTCTTTGTTGGTGATTGTTCATGCCTTTTTTTGGGGGAGGGAGAGGAGGGGGAGGCATGAATAGGCCAAACTCAAAATATCAATTACCAATTTTTATCTTACCACCTTGAGAAAGATTTTGAAAAACATGTTTTCAATCAGAGTGTGTAATAGCCTAGTTTTTTATTCAGTTAACACAACTAATCAAGAATCCGCTCAATTCAACAAATTAAATATGGCAATAGCAATCAATCACAACTTAAGAGAGCAGAATTTACATGTAACCCAACCTCAAAAAAAAAAAAATTTCACAGACGCAAAAATCCACTAGGAAACACAGATCAGGTACTTACAATAGCCAGACACCAAAATATCCTACTTGCTACTTAGTCAATTCCCATGAGCAGGTGCCAAATCAGGCTTGTGTCAACCTCAAATTACTTTCTCAATCTCTACTAGCTACGTCCGCATGAACACAAAACATGTTCAATGTGCGTGGTTAATCACTATATGAGTGAAGCAACCCCACTCACACCATAGTAGTACAGAGATTAAAAACAACCACCTCAATTCTTTCTCAAGTATGAAGTTTATGGACGGACTAAACTTTCAGAGATATACCGAATCCCCGATGCATGCATGCTTACATTAGGTGTTGTCATAACAAAGGCAAGGGTTCAACATATAGAAATGGACGACTAACCTGACTAGGAAAACAAAATAAGCCGAATGCAGGTTTTGATACATAAAAAGCCAACAAACGATTGAGCTAGTAATTTAAGTATAAGAACTTTTACACCAAAAATCATTGCCACCTTTTGATTTTTTAAATATTTTTAGTCGTAAGAAATAAAACGATTCAATACACAATTAAAAAATAAACAATCCAATAGCAACCAAGTGAGTACCAAGGTTAAGCCCGATAAGCAACTAACCTATAGTCTAAAAAATAAACCACCTATGGTGAAGATCTCAATGATAGACAAATCCCAACAAGGTCTAGCTTAGATAAAATAATCTAAATGACATGTCACTGCAATACATTATGATTTTACCTTTCACCAAGAAGTATGTTTATCTGGTCAAGCTCTATATTGCAACTCCATTTGAATACAACTTATTTTTCCTAATAAGTGGTAATTAAGTTCAAACCATATCAGTAGAGATTCTCAACACATCCATACTAAAATAAAACTAATAGGCAAGTACGCATAAGATTTTATAATGAAAACCTCAAGTAAAACACCCCTTGAGGCCAAAACCACAATCTTAACAACCACACAAATTCACTATTGAATGAAAAGTTACAAGAACCATCGCTGCTAGGAAGGACAACCCTTAAACGATTCATCTTGGGATTCCACAAAGTCCACAAGTATGTTATCCACTCCAAATGAATTTGAATTAATCAACCTCTCCTTGATCCAATAGAACACTAAATTTATTTAGAGTACAACACATCTCATTTGGACTGAATTGGGCTCATAATAATTAAGCATCACTTCAAAAATGAAGTTGAAAACACATATTGGAATACACTAATAATGCCAATAAAATATCATTAAGATGCTCATTCTACAGACTACAAGTGAGTGCAAATCTCTACGTGCACAAAATATGAAACCGCCTTTACAAATGCTCTATGTTTAATCAGACCATATAATCCCAAAAGGGGAGCGAAAAAAAAAACACCAGATTGGTCAGGGAAAAGCTTTCATTTAAAAGGTAAAAAATAAGAAAACATCCACAAGCTTGATTTGAATAAATTTCAATAGATTTAATAAACTTTCATATGAACTTGTTCAACCCTAATTTCATTTCTAAATCCAATTCCACCCATCATACAATACACACATTGAAACAACATTAAATTTGGGGAAATTTAACTTGCCTTTCGTAAAACTATATCAATTGAACACGCAGCGCTAGAACCTTGGAAGAAAAGCAAGTGCTCTCTGCAATTCAAAATGTAAAAGCGCTTAAAGAAATTGATCTGAAAATTGAGAAGGGTGTGTTTGAATCTGTACAGAAAAACTAAAAGAAAAAGGAAAGAACAGAAATTGCGTAAAATTTTATCCGAACGATCTCATATAGAGAATTTCTGAAATCAAAAAGTCGATGAATAGTCCCGTGATTAAAATTTATAGGATTCAAATGATTAACGTCATTTGAACTGAAAATGGTGCACCAAAGCTCCGTGATTCTTGGTATTACTCAACGAACCCGCCACCAAATTAATCGACCCCACAACCAACTTAATCGAACCCACCAGCCCGCCGCCGCCCACCACTTTCTCCACACTTTATACAAATAATGAATTAGTAATTCCTCGTTCACCGACTAATTAATATCAATTTAGCGATACAAACACGAGATTACTTGTCCATGAACAAAAACTGAAATGTGGTTCCTATGTTTTTTAATCCTATCTCAGCGCTCCCTCTCCGACGATCCAAACATGCCTTTTGAGAAGGCGAAATTAGCAAGAAGATGAAGAATTGGTTCATTACGTTCCGTAGCAAGAAGATGAAGAGATTGGATCATTACCTTCCGGAGAACTGAACCAGTGAGATCTGATGATCTGCTCTTCCTCTCTCTCTTTCTCTTCTCAGCAGTGACGCTAATCTTCTTTTCTCTTGTGGCAGTAACGGAATTGGCGCATTTTAGTGGGACAAGTGCGGGGACCGTTTGGACACTTGCACACTGTTTTCGTTACCCATTTTGACTAGGGTTTTTTTAGTTCTTAGTCTTGTTTGGATTTTAAACTGGCTTAAAATTAATTTTTAAATTTTTTATTTTTGATTTAAAATTTTTAAAATTAAAAAATCTTATTTTTTAATGCCCAACATTTAGCCTATTTGCTTTTAATCTTTATAACTTTTTTTATAATAATTTTTAATTTTATCATTTTACATATAAAATTAAACAAATTTTAACTAAACAATTATATTCCAACTCACTTAGGCTGAAATGCAACTATGGAATTTCATATTAAGCTTATTTGATTTATTTTTTGTGTGGCTTAAAAGTTAATATTTTCCTAACTAAATGATTTTTTGACTTTTTTGCTTAAAGCCACTTAAAACCCAAAAATTAGCTTAAAATCAAAAAATCAGCTTAAAGTCAAATTGCCAAACAAACTATTAATGCCCATTTTGATTCAATTTTGAACTATATAAAAATTAAATTATTTTAAACAATTTTAAGAGTTTAACAATTAAGTCAAACTATATGTTATGAAATCGAATCGAACTAAACTAATAAATAATGTTTCGGTTTCGATTTGAAATTTCAATTCTAAGAGTTAATATTTATTACCTATTTTATTTTAAAAATATGCATTTATTTGTTTATTTTTTCTATTAAATTTTTATTTATTTATTTTATTTTATCACTTATTTCATATTCTTTATAAAGAGAAACCCTCGTACATATAAATTATGAATTATATTTTATAATTTTTTCATCTATTACCAATAGTTTATGAATTATATAACATTATCATGTTATTAGAAAAAAATTAAATAATAAAATAGAAGAAATAAAGAACAAGAGAATATGTAAAATAAAATAAATAATATTTTATATTTTTTAATTGTATAAAATATATAATATAAATAGTGTTACTAGGTAATAGATCGGTTTAATTTTATATGATTTTTTGTGATTTAATCTGTAAATCAAATTATAAAAAATAATTTTTAATTATTTAAAATTAAAACCTAATCGTTTATCAAAAAATCAAACCAAACAATACAGTTTGGATCAATCTAGACCAATTTATAGATTTTATTGATTTTTTGAACACCTCAATTTTTTACTTGTTCCCACATAATTGTTCTTTTTATTTTGTATTTTCAATTTTTTATCAAAGACAAATTTATTCTATAAATGTTTAATGCATATTTTGTATTTCTATAAAATATTTATGTAATTTTTATTTTTATTTATCTCTGTCTATTATATAAGTGGACAACACCAATCAGTAGTATCTCCACTGAATTAAAGTTCTTTAAATTTCTCAATTTTTCATATGCCAAAAAAAAATTAGTACTATCAAGAATAGACTTAAAATTTTCATTTTGTTTATATATTAACTACTTTATTTTAATTTAAAAAAATTAAAAATAACTACACATAAGTGTGTGTTACCCTTGTAATAAATACTAAGCTTATATTTTAGATGTCTAAAAATCTTAACTTTTAAAAAATTTAGCTTTTTTAAAATAAAAGTGAAAGAAAATAAATTAAATTGTTTGGAATAACTTATTTAGGATAGCCTTTTTTTTAAATTTTTTATTTTATTTAATGTCTAATATATTTTTTGTTTGCTTTGTAAGTTAGAGTATTTTGAATGATGACACAATTTTTTATTTTTTGAGAGTAAATTTTATTTTTTAATTAAAAATATTATTGTTATTTTATTTTTAAAATATTAATATTTGAGATATTCATAAGTTTTTTCTTTAAAAAAATAAAAAAAAATTAATAACCTTTCTAGAGATACTAGACAATATAATTTAAATGTTGACTTTTTTTCGTAAAAAAAAACCTTTTAAAATTTCCAAACTAGATCTAGTATCCTTTTTATACATTAATCACATGGGTGTTTGCAAAAGCTACTCCTAAAAATTTATAAATTATAATTTATAGTAAAAATTATAAATATTTAATAAAAATTATAATTTATAATAAAAAAATAATTATATTTTGTATTAAAAATTATAAGTATTTAGAATAAATTGTAACTTATAATTAAAAATAATAACAAAAAATTAAATATAAAAATTAAAAACTTTTCCAAACACCCCAACTTGTTAGAGAATGACAAGTGTTTTTTCATTTTAAATTAGACGGAAAATACCGCAATTATCAACATTTTTAAGAAAGATGAGTGTTATTTAGTTTCATTTGAGATAAATTATGTCTATTTTTTTATATTTTATGATTTTTTTAATTATCTAAACAAATTGTTATAATTTTATGATATCTTTTAAAAAAAATAGATTTTTTAATTAAAACATGAAAAATTTAAAACATAAAAATATGCTAATAAACTAAAATTTATATTTCTTATTTTTTTTAGTAATTTTATTTTTGGCAAGCTTTTTTTTTTTACTTTCTTATTTCTTTTATTGAAACGATCTAAACAACTAGAAATTATATCTACAAATAAAAAAATAAAAAATAATAAGAAATAAAAACCAATAATTTCAAAACTTATCCTAAACAAAGCTATAGGTCCTGTTTGGGCTAAATGTTCAATCTTTTGTTTATTTTTTTTCTTTTCTAAAAAGAAATTGTTTTTTGACTAATTTTTTTTATTTTTTGAACCGACTCAATAAGATAAACTAAAAAATAAAAAATTAAACAAAATATGAAAAATGTTTACTAAAAAACATAAATAAGCAATATAAAATTTTGTTTATTGACTTATTTTGATTTATATTTTGCCTTTTTAAAATTTTTTAATATTTTGATAAAATAACTTTACTTTTCCTGCTCATTTTGGTGGAAAAAATCAAAAAATATAATAATCTAATTAGACGATAAAAAAATCATAAAAATAAAATAAAATAAATAAATAAATAATTATCTCCAAACAAGGCCTTACGTTGTTTTTCCAAACGTTGTTCTCATCTCTAAATCTCCAATTCAACGTTACCTTTATTGCCTTGATTATAAAAGTACAACCACGTGTTAATATCCGACCATAATAGAGCATTGTCGTAAGGATAATGCCGACAGAATCCCGCTGTATCAACTAAAACAAGGAAAATTTGACCTAAATTATCTCATGGCCCTGTTTGGATAAATATAGCTTATTGACTTATTAATTTATATGTCAAAATTAAGTTACCCCACCTAAATAAATTAAATAAATTAAATTTTAAGTTAATAAATAAATAAAATAATAAGCTAAATAAGTCAAAAAAACACTCAAACAAGCCACCTAAACAAATTAAATAAGTCAAATTTTAGACTAATAAATAAATAAGTCAATAAATCAAATAAATCAAAAAACACTAAAATGAATCAAGTTTATTTAAACAAATAAGCCAAAAATTACCTAAACGAATCAAATTTAAACGAAATGATTTATTTGTGTAACTCAAACGAACCAACTTATTTATGTTTTGACTTATTTATTTATAAGTAGATAGGCAATAAGCTGGCCACCCAAACATGCCCATGTCTTTTGGTTCGAATTGGTAGCTAATTTAAAAATTATTTTTTATTTTTAATTAAGGACCTATTTGGGATAATTTTTGAGTTGATTTGTTTTTTTTTTTTTATATAAAAAATTAGCTTTTAAACTGTCTTATTTAGTTTTTTTTTTTAAAAGCTAACTATATTTTTTTCGTCTCTTAATGTAAAAAAAAAGTCAATACATATTCTAAACATCTTAACTTTTTTTAAACAAAATTATTATAATACATTTACTTAAAAAAAAAAAATCTACTAACAAAATAAAAAAATCGTGCCAATACTCTAAATACTACAACTTAAAAGTTAAAATAAGAGTATTTTAGGCATTTTAATAAAAAATAAAAAGACAAAAAAGTTACTACAAAAAAATTATCCAGAATAATTTAACTTTTTTATTTTTATTTTTTTTAAAAAAAGCTAAACATATTAAAAATCAAAGATCCCGTTTAGGTGACCTTACTTATTTATTTATTAGCTTATAAGCTAAAAAATAAGTCACGTTATTTGGATAATTAAATAAGTTAAAAATAAAAAAATAAGTAAATAAGCAAATAAACTCATTTGGGAAGCCAAATAAACTGAATTATTAGCTGACTTATAAGCAAATAAATAAATAAATTCATTTGAGTTGCTGGCTTATAAACAAATAAGCAAATAATTCACCCAAACAATGTGACACAAGCCACACAAACGATGTGGTTTAAATAAAATTTTATTTATTTGCTAATAAACAAATAAACAAACTATGCAAATAGGGCCAAAAGTTTTAAACATCCCAAATAGATACTAAATAGATACTAAAAAGATTATTTGAATTGGAAGTAACTAATGTATTGAATTATATTTTAAGTTTTTTAAAAATGAGTTGATCTGATAAAAAATATTTTTATTTTTTTGATTCAAATTTGATTGTACTATTTTTTTATATAGTTGACTTTTACCATTAAAAAATTACATATAATTAACATTAATAATAAATAAATTATTAAGTAATAATATTATTATTTTTAAAAATTATATTAAAGTTTAAATAAAATATTTTATAAAATATAGAATTTAAGTTCTCTCCATTTACTCAAATAAATAGAGAGAGTTTTATTTCTATTTTTTAGTATGTAAAATAATTTATTTTTAGTGATTTGAACTTTTTTTATTATAGAATTAATTGAGAAAATTATACATACAAAAAATAAAATTGATAAGATATCAATAATTATATGATCAGAATGAATTTATTATGTAAAAAAATAAAAAACAAGTATAATTGTAAAATTAATTTGTATGATTTTTTAGAATTAATATAATTTAATCGTCTTGTTGCAGATATTATTAAATCAATTTAATTTTGTACTCGAATGTTACTTTTGATAATTTTTACAATATGAATGATTTAAATTATTAAAATAAATTAATATTAAATATTATTAAATAGAAATTGAGAAACATTTATTTTTTTATAAAATGAAAAAAATTTATTCCAAAAATATAGGCTTTTGATTTTATTTTTTAAGTTGTCATAGTATTTTAGATTGTATATGATTTGACGCGAATCAGTAGTAATTGGCTTAAAATGTTGGGACATCGTGAGAGAAAGTTCTAAAGTGGGCAATGCCGATCACTGTTTGTTGAGCGATAGTTAATAGTTTAATAAAAATAAATTTTTTAAAAATAAATTATATTAAATATTTTAAAATTTTTGATAAAAATAAATTTTTTTTTATAATTTTAAAAATTACATTAACACTCTATTTGATTTGATTTTAATATCAAAGATATTCTAATCGTTACAATTTTTATTTAATTTAACAAAAATTACCATTCCACCTTAAAATTACGCTCAAAATCACTATCCCAAACCACCAGCCTCTCTTTCCCAAAACGACCACCCTCCGCCAAAAC
>JAOTRH010203096.1:0-11165 GCA_034768845.1 Heliamphora exappendiculata | reverse complement strand
ATTTTTTAACAATATAATAGAATTAAAATAAAAAAATTATACTTATTTTTAATTTTTTACTTGTGTTTTTTATTTTTTTTATTTTTAATTCTAGTCAATGATCAATATTATTATTTTAATATTTTATCATGTCATTATTATTAGTATTAATTTCTTTTAAAATAAAAAATATATTTTTTGTTATGTCTCAGCCCCTGTTCCACCCTGTCACTTCTTCGATTATTTTTCTCAAATTCCACCCCGCTAATAAATGGAATAAAGGTGAAAGAATACACTCTTCCGCCAAATTCGTCTGGAATAAAGGTGAAAGAATACACTCTTTCGCCAAATTCGTCCCGTTGTCATCCAGAAATATAGTGAATTCATAACAGTGTAAAACATATTAATATATGTAAAAATAACAGTCCTTTCAAGAAGTATATTGATATTTTTTTAGTTCTCATTAAACTCTTAGCCCTATTAACCCTTTCGTTTTGGGATTTACTGTGGAGCGGGAATGCCTCTTTCATAATAATGCCCAAAAATCCACCTTGTTAAACCACTTAAATCCCCTTTGATCAAATAGACAAGGAATTCAATAATTAGTTATTATTTATATAATAAGTTGTTAGAAACATGCTCAAAAACGGCAGTCCAATGAGATATTTTTTAAGATGACCAAAGAAAAAATTGAACCAAATAGCTAAAATTTATTACTAACTATGCTTAAGTAATTTTAGAGTATCATGCGACATACACTCTCAATAAATATAAAACTTGATTTAAATGAGTGATTTTTATATTTTAATTAGATAATAAAGGTTGGTCAATATTAGCATATCCAAAGTGCTTCCCTTTCATTATTAAATAGATGCGCTATCAATACAACACCACACTTTGAGACTTGTTTATTTGGGAGAGTTTGATTATCTTCAATTAACTTTCTTCCAAATTGATAAGAAAAATCTATTTTTTTATAAGAAAAATGTAAAATTACAAAACATAGAGTCGTTTAAAGAAGGTAAATTAAAATATATACATTTTTCCTTTAATGGATTTATTTAATATTTAGTTTTTTTTCGCTAATTCCTATGTTCTTGTAGTTAGACAGGAAAAAAAATAAAATACTTTGACAAAAAAAAAACTCATTAACAACAAAACAATTCTACAAAAATGTTGACTTAAAAATTGAGCCAAAGTGGACTAATGCAACAAAATTAACTAATGTTAAAAGGAAAATGCTTCTTGATAATAAACTTGATATCAATCCAATACCATGTTTAAACTTGGATATTGTAGGACCTTTTTAGAATAAGCAAATAATAAACAACTATGAAGAGGTGAATCTTACAAAATAGTCAGAAAACACAGAACGAAGAGAGATCAGGTTGGGTGAAGAATAATGCTAATTGAGTTTGGAGTATTGGTAGTATGAACACGTATCGGGTGATATATCAATATGATCCCCAAGAACATGACCATCTCTTCTATTTATAATTCTCTGATGAAGCTATTAAGATTAAGACGAGACTCTAAGAGATATAATTGTATCAGAAGAGGTAATCTTCGAGATCAAGAAATAAGATCTGCATATTAATCATTTTTCTAATGAATTAATGTTCTACTCTAACTCAACTTAGTCTGCCAACGGGTGTCCCATGGGTACCCGATCCACTCGGATCAAGTACTTAACCCAATCGGGTCGAGTGACTCAGAGGTCACTCGAGTAACTCGAGTAGGTGGGTCTCCTTCTCTCAATTCTCACTTTCGTACCCTTTTATTGTGCACCTTTGCCTTTGCCTGCTGTGTCTTTTCTAGCTTGTTGATTGCCTTGTGCCTTCTTTCTTCAATTGCCTCTAAGTCTACCAATCAATGGTGCGGGCTCTGTCCTATAGCTACAGCCATCCTGGCTGAGGGTACCGCTAGCTCAACTGGTGACACTGCTTCAGATCCATAGACTAATGAGTATGGCAAAGCCGAGGTAGAAGGCCTCTGAGCTGTTCGATAGGCCCATAGTGCTACCGGAAGGTGGTCTGGCCATGCCTTTCCATTTTCTTCCATCATCCTACTCAATACCTTAATGAGGGTCTTGTTTGTTACCTCGGCATGTCCATTCCCCTTAGGGTAGTAGGGTGATGACTTGTGGTACTTTATTTGGTAGGAATTGAGGAACCGTTGGATTTTCTTGTTGATAAAAGGCGTACCATTGTCCGATAGGATGACTCAAGGGATCCCAAACCTTCATACGATGTGTTCCTTGATAAAATTGGCCACCGCTTCTGCCACTGCTTTTTTCATCACCATTGCATCACCCACTTAGTAAACACTTCTTTGGCAACTAAAATCCACTAATGCCTTTTCACCTGAGGCTGTATTGGTCCGATGAGATCCATGGCCCATGTGTAAAAAGGCCACGGGGTCCTCAAACTGTGTAGGTTTACTGGTTCTTTCGTCTTCCTGCTGATGTAGTACACTGGTCGTTCGATCCCTTCAATTTCTAGCACCAGTAGAGCTCCAATAGATCTTGCTGTAGACATAAGGTACAGTATCAATGGTTTTCTAAGTCGTTAGGCGATCATGGTCTATGGAGAAGTCAGAGCTTTCTTAACTCTATCGAAAGCCCTCTGGTGTTCTTCTGTCCACTCAAACTTTGTGTTTCTCTTGAGCAACTCAGAAAAAGAGAAGGTTATTTCTGCTAATGCTGGGATGAACGTAGATAGGAGATCTTTCCTAGGAATCCTTTTAAGGATGTTTGAGACCATAGGGGAGGCATCCCCATTATAGATTTAATCTTCTCGCCGTTTGCCTTTATTCCATGCCGATGGACTAGAAATCTAAAAAAATTCCCTGCTGTTACCCCGAACACGCACTTAAGAGGATTCATCCTCATTTTAAACTTTTTGCACCTTTTGAATACTGCTTATAAGTCAGTCAGATGGTCTTGCTGCTTCTTCGATTTTACCACTAGGTCATCCACGTAATCTTCAACTGTTTGGTGCAACATATCATGGAATACTGCCACCATAGCTCATTAATATGTTGCACCAACATTCTTTAATCTGAACGGCATGGCAGTATAGTAGAAATTACCTATTAGTGTCCAAAATGCTATTTTCTCCGCGTCACTTGGTGCCATTCTGATTTGATTGTAGCTGCTGAATCCATCCATGAAGGAAAACATCTCATGACCCAAGGTGGCATCTACTAGTGTGTCGATATGTGGGAGAGGGAACTCATCCTTCGGGCACTCCTTGTTTAGGTCTATAAAGTCGACACATATCTTGATTTATCCATTCTTCGTCTTTACTGGCACTATGTTTGCCAATTAGGTCGGGTACTGTATGGGCTTTATGAATTTGGCCTTATGTAGCTTCTTAATTTCTGCCTTGATCTTACCTTCTAGCTCAGGATGATAATTTCATGTTGCTTGCTTCACTGGTTGGGCATTTAGAAGTACATCCAGATGGTGTGCTACCAATTCTTCGTCTAGTTCGGGTATCTCCTCATAGCTCCATATAAATACATTAGAATACTGCCTTAGTAATTCGATCAAGCTCCCTTTAAACTCCTATGTCAATGTTTTGCTAACACACACTGGTTTAGACAACTCATTATTTGTGCACAAGTTGACCTCTTCTAATGGCTCCTATTGGGGTTGATGGCCATCCCGCATGCAGTCGGGTACTAGCTGTGGTAGAGTGACTTCAGCGGTGTCAGGGTTAGTTGCATGAGAAGTGGCGATTAACCTTGTGCACCTTCATAAATAGTTGACCATCTTTCCTCCCTCTTTGACCTTCATAAGCTTCGTCGATGGTTCTAACTTGGGTTCCCTTGTCTTACTGGTTGATCCTGTCTGCATTCCTCCTTTGTTCAAGTCTTCCCATTTCAATATCTTCACTGATCCAACCTTATCAATTATCAGCTTTCTTTCTGACATCTCATCAACGAAATAGCGTTCGCTAGATGAGCTTTCCTGAAGTGGAACGATTTCCTCGTGGCCCCCATAGTAACTTCCTTCCCCTGTCAACGGAACTTTACACTCTAGTAGTAACTAGAGGGCAAAAACACCATACCTGTGCATCCAGGATCTCCTAAAAATTACGTGATAGCTTGTATCCGCATCAATGATGTGAAACTTAACATGCATGTAAATTCCCTGTAGTTCGAGTATCACCATAATGTATCTTTGTGTTTTCTTCCTTTCTCCACTGAACCCAGTTACTATGATAGTCTGGCTGACTATCTTATCCTCAGAGATTCTTATTCTTTTAAATTTTTCTCTGGGTATAATATTAATCAAGGCCCCACTATCCAGGAATATACTCCTAAAAGATACCCTATTTATAACACCAGTAATTTATAGAGGTCGATTATGAGGGAAGGGGTACCTTCTGTAGTAATCGGTGAATACTATTGCGTTTGAAGAATTTGTGGCTACCTTCTGGAGTACTCCCTCTGAGGCCATGAAGCTTGAGTTGTTGGCCTCTGCTACACGCATAATTGCCTCGACCACCTCTCTTTATGTCTTTGTCGTGAATCTGAGCTGATCATAAAACTGCTTGAATCTGAATAGCTTTTGCAGGACTTTGACTGGATCCTATGTTCCCCTACCATCTACTACTTCATGTACCTCCTTGTTTGCTGTCATCATGTTAACTTCTTTGTCATGTTCGAGGAATGGCCTCTTTTTGACATCATTGTCCTCCTCATCTGTAAACCTAAATTTTGTTTTGGGTGTCTTTCTTCTAAAAACTTCCTAGAGCCTGAAGCACCTCTCTGTGGGGTGAAAGGTGGTCCGGTGATAAACAGAATAGTTTGGCCCCTCTCTATCTTTCTTGGATGGAAGGGTTTCCACCGGTGAGAGCGTCAACTCTTTATCGGCTACCCATTCCTTAACCAGCTTCTTTACCATCTCGATACTACATTGATACGGTGGTGAGTCGCTATCTCGCCACCTTTTGTTCCTATCATCCCCTCTCCATCTTTCTTGCTTCTGTCTGTTAGAGGCTGTAGAAGCCTAAGCCCTGTCACTGCGGAAAGAGACTGGCTTGGTAGGAGACTTAATTGTGTTGCGAAGGTTGTGGGCAGCCTCGATCAGAGCTAAGAATATAGGCAGATTGAGGTTGATAAGATGTGCCATGTACTCTCGTAAGATCCCCTGAACGCACATCTATACTAGGTGACTTTCGTTGACTGAGTCATAGCATTCAACAGATAGATCTTAGAACCTCTTCACATACTCAAGTAAGTTGTCCCCTAGCCTCTGTGTCTCTCGCACCAGGGTGAGTGTCGTAACCTTCTCATGAACTTGGAAAAACTTCATGTGGAACTTGTTGACCATGTCTTCCCAAGCGATCACTGAGTCAAGGATTTAGAAAACTCTCACAGATGTAGTGTATGATCCCCTCCATAAGCCCCCAATGTCTCAACGAATCTTACCATATGCTCCATGGTGTTTCCCTTTCTTCCGTCGAACTTCATGAACTTTGGGACTGTATAACCTTCGGGGTAAGGCACTTTCAACAAATACAGTGGATAAGGTGGTTGAATGTTCGGATCTAGCAATGACGGCAGTTGTCTCTTCATTCTCTCCTGCTGAAATATCACTTGGACATCTGCGATCGTAGCAAACTAGGCATGTGTCCCTGGTAAGAGAGGATATGGGTTGCTAGAACCCTACAGTATCATTGGGGTTACTTGGGCTTGGGGCCTAGTTTGTTTTGTGGGCTGTTGTTGACCCACCAGGGTCACCTGTGGGTCTGCGAGTATCTCCTTTGCTGGTATCCTTTAGACTGGAGCATCTGTCCGGTTGGGGTTCGTCAGTATAGTTAAGAGAGAATTAGTCAAACCAGCAATTGCATTCAGAATGCTGGTCTAGCCATCCTAAATAGCCTATAACGCGTCGAAGAACATATCATCACGATTGTTGTTGGGGTTCACTTGCTGTCCTATTTTAGGCGAATCATTTTGCTCGTTGCTGTGAGAATGATCTTCTGACATGACTGCTTTTGGTGTTATGTGTAGTCTGCTCTGAGTACTAACCATTCACAAATTCACCTCCCTAGTGAAATTGCCAAATAATGTAGGGTCCTTTTAGAATAAATAAATAATAAATAACTATGGAGAGGTAAATCTGGCAAAGTAGTCAGAAAACATAGAATGGAGAGAGATCAGGTTGGGTGAAGGAGAAGGCTAATTGAGTTTGGAGTATTGGCAGTATGAACACGTATCAGGTGATATATCAATATGTTCCCTAAGAGCACGATCATCCCTCCTATTTATAACTATTTGAAGAAGCTATTAGGATTAGGACATGACTCTATGAGATATAATTGAATTAGGAGTTGTAATCTTCGAGATCAAGAGATAAGATCCGCAGATTAACATTTTTTTTGAAGAATCAATGTTCTACTCCAACTCAACTAGGTCGGCCAATGGGTGCCCCACGGGTACCCGATCCACTCAGGTCAAGTACTCGACCCACTCGAATTGAGTGACTCAGAGGTCACTCGAGTAACTCGAGTAGGTAGGTCTCGTGGCTCGACAAGTTCTTTCCTTAGCCACCAAATCACATATCTCAAAATGTCCCGTGTAGGATTATACTTTCATTGTCTTTATTGTCTATAGGTATTCTTTCGATACTCAGAGGAATCTATGTCGACATTATCTGTGTTATATATGTTAACCTTCACTCAGTTTGTGCTAAGTCACATAGTCTGTGCTATATCATTGTAACTAGGTAGTCAGAGCTACATTTACAGTCTCTGCGGTCTTCATGACCCATGTTGTGGTAATAATGTAGTCTGTGTTGACTTTATGGTCTGTACCATGGCATTATAATTAAGTAGTCAAGATTACTGTCATAATTTGCGCTATATTTCACAGTCTATACTGTGGAATGTCATAGATTTGCATATAATATTAACAGCATTAGGTACCCAAGCTACTGGAAGGTCCTAGTGGCTCGGGCCCGAATGACCTCTGGGATCCTAAGTCATTACACGGGAGGTATAATTATTCGAGCTGTTCACGTTGGGTGATATGTCCAAAGTTCTAGCTGTTTCAAGTATCCTTCAAGTTGCTCGCCTCGAGTCACTCAGGTTGTTTACTCGAGTCATTTGAGCGAGTGATTTTCTTGATATCCTCTTTTATACTTCTATTCTACCATTGGAAAGCTTCAAGGGTTTCAGATCATTGAAATTGGCTTGGCTATCGAAGCTTTGATAATTTGGGTGAGTTGGGTTCGGGTATAGTGGCTTGGGTCTGAACGACCTCTGCGGTCCCAAGTCACTTCACGGGAGGTATAATTATTCGAGCAGTTCACGTTGGGCGAGATGCCCAAAGTTCCAGCTGTTTCAAGTACCCTTTGAGCTGCTCGCCTCGAGTCACTCAGATTGTTTACTTGAGTCACTCGAGTGAGTGATTTTCTTGATATCTTTTTTTGTGCTTCTATTCCGCCATTGGAAAGCTTTAGGGGTTTTAGATCACTGAAATTGGCTTGGCCATCGAAGCTTTGATAAATTGGGTGAGTCGGGTTTGAGTGTGTGATATTTGACCCAGTAACGGTAGCGCAAGCCTTTTGAAGTAATACAAGAAAGTAATTGCTCTAATCATAGGACCGAACAAGCCACTAGAGTCACTCGACTTCGGGAATTTTACGCATATTGTGATAACAGCCATCTAAAGATATCAAGTAAATATTTGAAAATGTTAGTTTTAAAACAACTAGTAAAATTTAATTTTAAAACTAATTATCACGCATTTATCTTTATTTATACTATTAATTTGTATCCTCACTCCGAGGAAACACTCCACAATTTTTTTTTTGCTCCAGTCTTAGAAAAAGATTGGATCGGTACTATTGTGTTTATTATAGATTTAAGATGAGGCTATTTTGATGATTCGATTATGCATAAAATTAAAATTGATTAAATATCATTAAATACCTGAATAAACTCATTTGTCTTAAAAGAAAGGTGAATTGATGGCACCATTCATTTTTTTAATGAAAAATGTGATTTAGTCTGACATGTAACACTATTTGATAACTTTAATTTCTCACGTGAATTATCTACACATTTAAGATAATAAAATGAATAAATTCAATAATCAAAATGGACTCATTTTAAGACCATATTCAACCCGACAGTACTAATAGATTTCGTTTAGAGCATGAAGAGAAACTATTGTCTATGTACATCCAAGAATAATTTCATATGAAAGTTTAAAAATCTCTTTTGTCCGTAGCTCTCACACACTCTTTTTCTCTTATTTTTCTCTACTTTTCAATCCTACCAAATTCCTATCAACCTTTTACCTCGCTAACATCGTGTGTTTTATATATTATTATTAAATAATTCTAAACTAATAAATGGTATTATCCACATAATATTTTGATAAGAGCTTAAATATTTTCATTTAAGCCTTCCAATATACACTAGTAATATTTTCGTTCATATTTATGTAATAGGTTTTTATATAATTTTTGTGTTGTAGGTCATACAGGAAGGTTCACATACTTTTGATAGCTACAAAAAGAGAAAATAACATTCTATCCATTTGCATCTAGACGAGTATCTGGATATTTTCAACTATAATCATTTCTGTTCGGATGGGTGTCTATACGTTTTGCGATTGACTGAAGTTGCGAACTTTTAAAAGGTAGGCCAAAAGGGGTGGATACAAAAGGATCAAAACAAAACAAAAGGGGGGGTTGGATATTTAGGGATTCGAGGCAAGAAGGCAAACAACAACTATGGTGCAAGGGCTCAGAGAGGGATTATCTTCTAACTCTCGGGTTTACTACTGCAGCATGAGCGACTAACTTCTTCTGTCTTAGAGTTTGATGAAACACTAACTGAGAACTCAAACATCGTTTTGATTACAGTTTTCATTTGCTCATGAAAGCGTTGAGTTTTTATCAATGCATTTTTAAGATTAATCTAGTTTTCAATTTTAATTTTATGATTGTAATTACGATTGTGTACAACTGTTGTGCATATTATCATATTCAATCAAAACATGAGACAAGCTATTCTATGATAGGACGGTTCGTGCTGAGTTTATAACATACGGTTCATGTTAATCAAATGCTGAATGATTTTTTTCTCTATTTTATCATATTAATCTTAATATTTTATCAAATAATGTAGTATTAAAAGGCCAATAAAAATCTTTTATGAAGATTCTACCAAACAACAATGTTAGAATGACCAAATTAGTATATAAAATGCCGTGACACAATCACAAAAATTGATGCAATGGGTTCCTCATAAACTCTAACATTCTATGCTTGTAGATATACAACATCATTTGGTAGGTTAATTTGGTCATTATAGCATTATTGTTTACTAATGATGAAATTTGGATATGGAAATTTTATCAACAAATTGTCGAATATGAAAAGTTAGCATTCTAAGATCCTCACCTGGTTTTTAGTTATCAATTAGATGAACCACCCCTCATAATTAAAGGAGGTTTGTTTTCTTTTTGCTATTTCTCTTTAATGATAAAAAAAAATTAAATAATGATCATAAGAACTCATATATTGTTAAATTTAAAAAAAAATTACAACTTAAAAGGCTTCAAAGGAATTGCAAATTTAGCAATACATTAAATTCACTCTAATGAAGATCGAATAAGTACTTATCCCGGTAGGTAAGTTTGTGTTTGGACTAATTTTTTTTAGTAATTTTTAAGTTTTTTGACTTTTTTAGATAAAAATAGATATTAAATCATGACTTTTTTTGTGAGAAAAACAAGCCAAAAAGCTAAGCTAAGGCAAATTAAGTGACTTTTTTTTTGTTAAAAAAACCAAAAAACATGACTTTTAAGTCAAGTCAGACACGGGCTGAGACTTTCTCTCACTAGATATAATGTTTAGGTTCTAATCTTATCGCTTCACAAGTTCTCAATCTTTAAATTTTGGTCACATGTTTTCAAGAGTCTACATCTTGTCAATCACTATCAGGGTGAGAATTTCAAAGTATTTACAGCCAAATAAAAGCAAATAAAAGAAACACTTATATGGTAGAGTTTTAAAAATTCTTCTCATTGAAAGAAGACAAGGAAAATGAGTCAAATATAAATACAACTCAAGTGAAGAAAATATTAGTGATACTACACTAGTTTTGAAACTATTTAGCAAAATATATCCTATTTTTCTTGTCTTTTACATATTTTGTCTTGTTATGAATTTTATGATATTATGGAAAAGCCTATATGCCTTTTGGATTATTAATTTTTGGTCCACTAAGTCTTCTGCCTTAGCCAAAAGCCCTACCTGTTGATATCGAGTCATTACTAATTAGACATCATTTTGTTGGATTTTTAATAAGCTCATTACAGTCCAAAGGTTTGAGAAAATCACTATTTCATGGAGGTCCAAATATTAGCCTAGTTAAATCTATGCTTTTATTGAAGTTTCTCTTATGCCATTTTGGTCCAGCGGTCCAAACCATTATCAAAAGTCTATGGGTAGGCTAGTTTTAAACTAATTTGCAAGCTGTGACTAAATATGGAGGCATTCCTTATATTTATTTTGGATTAACATAAGTCAAGTGCTCATGAATCCAATTTTAAAAATTCAAATTTTAAGATTTTGAAATGTGCGTTGGGAAACAAAATCCCAGTAATCAATAATAGTATATATAGACAATACAAAAAAAACTAAGAACTCGATTAAAACCCTACACGTCAAAATAAGGGTTATGCTTTCGAAATATTTTAATTTGATCTCGTCTCAACACTCGAATAGAAAACTACTAGATTGATTGCACACAAGCAGAAGCTGAAATTCACTTCAAATCTTCTGTCGTATTCTTATACGCCATATCACGAATAAAAAAGTGAGCTTTGATTTTCGGGACCCTTAAGCACTCTCACTCGGTTACCTTTTTTTTTTTTCATATAACAATAATACCAAAAATCCTAGTTACTAGAGAGGTTTAGGTTCATATAAATATGCTAGGATAGAAGCCTAAAGAGTAAATAAAATTTGAACTCTTTATATAATTAAAAAAATCTTATTCAATTCAAATCAAATTCCGAATTATATAAATTATAATTTATATCACTAAAAAATTATTACATTCCTGTTCATATTTAAAAATACTAATTTTGAGCTCTGTGTGGTCATTAAGGCCATGTATATATATATATATATCTATATCTATATATATATGAAT
>JAOTRH010203085.1:0-11165 GCA_034768845.1 Heliamphora exappendiculata | reverse complement strand
TGCGATATTAAAAGGTTTTTCTGAAAAGTTTTTTAAATTCTCCATTGATATAAAAGAAACCCAATTCTCCCCCCCCCTCTTGGGTTGCCTGTTTACTAACACTAATGTCTAGTTGGGGTCCACTCACCCCAAGGGGTAATAAAGGTGTGAGAGTCAACGCTCCAATAATGAATCAACGCTTCTGAACTTGAGATATTGCGATGCATATGTAGTGTCCTGAAAAGCATGACGGAGGGAAGGATACCTGCCCGGTCAAGAATAGCGCGGAGATCTACCGTGTGAATAACGTCCTTGACCCATTCAGCCCAGCCAGAAGCAGGACCTGCAGGGGTCTTGAACTGAAGAAAAGAGTAAGGAAAATCGCCTCTCTCGATCTGGAAGCGAGGAACGGAGACATGGGTGATCATCTCCACCTCTTCAGGAGCCACCTCCTGGTAAAGAAGAAGAGGACGAGTTATCATAGTGGAATGAGGAATGAAGGAATCAACTGCTCTCCAAAACTTGTCTCTTTTACCACCAAAGAAAGGGGTCATACGCCATTTCGATTGGGGTATAGCAGATCGAGACTCCAGATGGGCCCCACGATTACTAATATTAATAGCGGAGGAAGGACAGATGGCGCGAGAATCCATGGAGACAATTAATAGAGTTACAAAGAAAAGAGAGACAGGAAGCTTTGAAGGAGGTGGGGTCAGAATGAGGGTCCCAAATTGCTATTAAAAGTCAAAGGAGAAAGGTCGAATGGCATTAAATGCGTCACCTACAAAACAGCTGGCATCCACTTGCACGTGCGCAAGTCAGCGCATGTGACGCGTGAGAACAGGTCGGGTGACTTGCGCCCATGCAGGGGCAAAATGTAGATGGCTCACAATAAAGGAGTAAATTATTCATATAGATAAACTGGTTATTTGTTATTACAACTGGTGACTCGACGCTCGAGTCACTCGAGATCCAGAGTTGCTGGGACTAATCCGAGTCAATCAAAAATCACACAGCTCGAGAGGCAAATAGCTCTCTACTCAGGTCGAGTTACTCGGCGTACAGTAGAGCTGCTCGGGTCGAGTTACTCGGGGTACAGTAGAGCTACTCGGGTAGACCAACTCGGGTACAGTATAGCTACTTAGGTAGACTAACTCGTGTGTAATACTTATGCTCATAACTTGAGTCACTCATAACTCGAGCTACTCACCCCTCAAGTAGCTCGAGTGCAATACTTATATTCATAACTCGAGTCACTCATGACCCGAGCTACTCACCCTCAAGTAGCTCGGGTGCAATGCTTCTACTCATATCTCGAGTCACTTATGACCTGAGCTACTCGCCTTTTCAATAGCTCGGGTATTTTGCAACTTAGCCGGTGCCGACTACTCTAACCTTGGTACTCGGGTGATGACACAATCAATAAAGAAGCATAGACTGTATTATTGCCATAACACGGGTCGTGAAGGCAGCACAGACTGTAACGTAGCTCTGACTACCTGATCATGATGACATAGCATCGACTATGTGGCTCAGCACAGACTGAACAACCAATATAAAGCACAGACTATATGATTATAGATTCCTCTGAGAATCGAAAGACTGTCCAAGAGACAATGAAGACAGTGGCAGTACAATCCTACAAGGGACGTTGGGAGACATGTGGTTTGGTGGCTAAGGAGAAGGGCTTGTCGAGCTACAGGACACTCCCACTCGAGTCATTCAAGTGACCCTCAAGTCACTCGACCCGAGTGGGTCGGGTCGCTGAACCCGAGTGGGTCAGATACCCACGTGACACTCGTCGGCCGACCAGGTTGAGTTGGAATAGAATACTAGTTGAATGATTATCGGATAAAGTCTCTTGATTCCCCGATATCGCCTCACATGATTCGATTTGATCTCTTAAAGAGTCCTATTCGAACCCTAACATAGTTCGTCTAAGTGCTATAAATAGGGGGATAGTCAGGCTTTTGGAAAATCTGATTCTCATAACAAGAGACATTGTTCATACTGTCGATATTCCAAACTCAGCCAGCCTTCTCCTTCTTCCAACCTAATCTCTCTCTGTTCTGTGTTTCTGATCACATTTGCATATTTCACCTCTCCGCATTTAATCTTCACTTGTTTGATCAAAAGGATCCTACAAAATTCTTTTTAATTTATTTTATTCTATTTTGGTTTAAAGATTAAACTCTTGATTATAATCTCAAAAATTCCCATTTTAGTTAAAACTGGGCTTAACTCATAAAATAATTTTAAGACTTCGCAGAGTACTAATTTAAGTCCAATAATTTCGCTAACTTCAAGATTTTTGATACAAGAAAATTTTATTTTATTTATTTATTTATTTATTTATTTATTTTTCATTTTTACTTGTTCTCAATTTAAAACAACTAAGAGAATTTGCAACCAAACAAATGGTCCTCAAACATGGTGCAAAACCGATTCTCCAATACACGCACACACATCGGCAACATACTGTAACACAACACACACAAAACACCAAATGCACACACACACACATACAGTATATAATTTGCACACAACACAACCTCAATGCATGCATGGTGCGGTGTGCTTTTGGTGAGGGTGGTTAATGTCGAGAGAGAGAGAGAGATCTGGGAGAAGGGAGAGGGGAGAGAGAGGGTCGCGGCGGTTGGTAGTGGCCAGCGGTGCGTTCGTCGGTGGATGGGTGGCGCGGAGTCGTGCATTTCCTTCCTCAGCTTCTGTTACTGAGCTTCTTGTTTGAAGCTTAATTCTTTTTTTTTTCGCTGAAGGTTGATGGGAGTTTGGAGCTTATTTGACTATATATAATATTATATCTCTTTCTTAGAAACTCTCTCAAAATGGCTTGATGTAACCAAAGCTTCTGTTGAAGCTCAGTTGTTTTTGTGGGGCAAAGCTTCAAACAGAAGTGCGTATGTATAGGCAAACGCTGGGGACAGGTGTCCTCCAACGTGTCAAAAAGTATGCACTGAAATTGCCAAGTGTACTGTGGGCCAATTTTAATACCTAGTAAGATTTTTGATGTAAAATTTTTAATTTAAAACAAATTTAAAAATTCAGGTATAAATTTTTTATGTATTTTTATGAATTATTGTATAGTTAAATTTTTACTAAATTTTTTTATCTATTTAATAATATATTTTATTACAACTTATCGATTACTAACATTTTTAATAGTTGCAAATTTTTAAGTTTAGAAAGTTTTCAAAAAAAAAAATTTGAGATAGACTTTTTATATTATTTTATGAATTATCGTGAAATCAGAATAGGAATAAAAAAAATTTCTGTCACGCCCTAAACTCTGGATCATGTGAAACATCCATAAATAACCAGATAATACACCCAACCGGAGAATACACTATCAAATAAAAACATACATGCATTTAATATATATATATACCACAAAGGCTTACATTACACAGTTACAACACCGAAAAACATGCTATAGCATACCTGATCAAAACGAGCAAAATGAAGACTACAGATCTTTCGCCCCTCCAGCAACCCCCGAATCAACTTACGCAACCGGTACCTGAAAAACATTTCAAATCCCACGCCGTGAGCCAAAACTCAGCAAAACTAGACAAGCATAAAATATAAACAAAACATGCTCAGAAAACGAACTGCAGTTGTCGACTCACACGAGCCATAAAAACAGTTTTAAAAACGACTTTGAATTCGAACTCACACGAGTTCTAGAGGAGAACCCTTTTAAAAATAGTTTTGAATATCGACTCCATAGGAGCCTTAAGAATTTTTTTTTATATCTTAACTCATACGAGTCTCAGATGAAAACAGTTGAAAAATGATTTTATACGAGAACTCTCAAGAGTCTCAAAGAAAGTAATTTTGAAAACGGTTTTGTATTACGACTCCTCAGAGCCTAAAAATAATAATTTGATACATATTGTACAATGCTTCACCAACAAAAATCGACTCTTACAAGCCACGACTTCCACGAGCCCCATATGCAAAACAGATACATATAACCGGCTCTCACAAGCCACAACAACATAGATAAAGACCTATATATCAAACACAGATTCCCGGGACAAAATCGTATACTACGGGGTAAAATCGTAGACCACGGGCTAATACCGCACACCACGGGACAATACCGCATTCCACGGGATAATACCGAACAACCATATGCATATACAAAACCAAAGTCTTAAATGCACCAAGATCACATGTGATCACGTATCCATCCTATCACATGAATGAATAAAACAAATTAGAGTTTAATAAGCACAGAAGCACGTATAACCATGACGTTCCACATACGATGCCACATAACCCGACAAGACATTACATGCCACACACCCGTCATCTTCTCACCCAAACGACCCGTCCACTCATCGGGATAACCAACGAAGTAGAAAATCAAAACCTAACCCGGAGGCCAACACCTGAACCTCCCACAAAATAGTTCTCACCAAAATTCTATCCTTTCCCAAACCACGTCATCCCTGAGGACGACACAAGGAAACCACCTAACACGGCCCCTCAACGACCAACCCAAAATAAGAAACGACAAACACCCCTCTTCATGAGTCCAGTGGATAGAATCCCATAATTCGATTGACTGAAACATCACAGGAGAAGAGCCAGTCACAAGAACATCACAACTTCAACCGTAACACCAAAAAAAACCAAAACCTTAGCAAAACGTCCTACCGAAGGTTATTTAATAGAAAAGAATAGCCCAAAGGCCATAATCATAGCCCCCAGAGCCAAACCCTGGAAATAGAACATCAAAATTTTTGAAACTGCCCAAACTGATCGATCGGTTAGGGGACCGATCGATCGGTCCCACGCCATATTCTGTTTCTCAAAAAATATAGTTTTCCAACGCTAAAACGTGTATAAACCCAAAATTGAAGCCTCCAAACACCCGTTTTGATACCCACGGACATATCCAAGCCCAAGACTACCGTAAAACCTCAAAAGGAACCCTCAAAACCCGATTTCATCCAATTGAAATCGAAAAAAAATGGTTTTAAACTCAAAACCCGATTTATTGAACCTAAGTCGCTTTTTCATGTATTTCAAGATGGTAAAAATGCACACAATTACACGTAGCCTCCTTATAAAATATGAGAGTCTAGGATCGTACCTCATTGAGTTAAAAACTCAATGCCTCGATCTACGTGCAAAATCAAACTTTGTTAGAATAAAATTCTGTTTGGATGAACGTGTAACCCACCATGCCAATAATAAGGATCAACTGTTGGATTATCAAAAATCAAGCCCCGGGCCCTCAAGAAGTTAGAGATAAGGCAGAGAGAAAACGAGAAAACGAGAAAACTTAGCTTGTAAGTTTTAAAAATATCTTTTGAAAACATCTAAAACGAAATATTTATAATCCAAGAAAATATCTCTTTTTCTTTTTTTTTAAAAATTAGCACCATAACGGCTAACGGCCCTTGAAAACCAAGCCCGCATGCATATCTAAACCCGAACATGCATAAAAATGCATATAAACATGCAATGATAAAAATGACAAACTACGCGTCAAAATACACCGAAAAAGAAAACGGAATAGGGTCCAATAACTCTACCCTCTTAAAAAAATTTTGTCCCTAAAATTCAACACAAGGTCAAAGGAAAACAACCACGTCGATCGCAATCAACACAAGCATAAGAGATGGTCAGCCAAACCATTTTTAGGATATAGTCAAACAAAGTCAGGCATCCTAAACAATGGCTAACTATCTCAAAGACACGGGATCTACAACTCACCCGAACCTCACATCCTCACCAACCACTGCCTTAACACAGCACACCACCCACAGAGTCGATCACCAACTCCTAATAAAAGAAATGAAGAAACTGACCCAACTTCATACCCAGAAAGTACCTATGCTCAAAGAAGATCATCAGGCACAACCGGTGACTTGGAAAAACTAGGAGCTATAAGTGCATATGCTCGACCCTTGTCATCCTGGTCTGTAAACCATAACTTGGCACAGTCGACTGTCGCACTGAATGAATTGAAGCACCCCCACCACCTGCAATCTGGGAAGTCTGACCTACAGGATGCTATTGCCGATCCTGCACAAATGAACCCTCTAGTGTACCTACTGTGCTTGGCGTACTCTCACTGTGGGGACAAGTCCTACCCATATGTCCCGTCTAACCACATCTATAGAAAATCGACAGCTCCCTCCTTTGTGACTAATCCGGTATAGAACTTTCAGACTGCCTCAACTGTGGATCCTTGTACTGTCTCGATTGCGGACAATTTGGCACACGATGCCCCGGTTGCCCACATCAATAACATCTGACCTCCCTCTGCTCTGACCTCTTCGATAAAGCCACTAATGGTGCTAGTGTAGAGAACTATTGTGGTAATCCAGATGGATGAAAACTAACGCTAGAGGACTTCTGCATCTTATCAGAACGCCCACCTGTCTGTACCTCAGTCCCACCCTGTGATGTCCTGGCCTATTTGGAAGCCAAAAATCTCTATTAAGGTATTCTCAATCCTCGCTGCTGCCTCCACCAGCTCTGCAAACACACGTAGCCCCATATCAGTCACTCTCTCTAATTGCGGGTCTCAAACCCCGCTCAAACCGCCTCGACCTCAGCTCGTCTGTCGCCACCAGCTCTAGTGAAAAATGAGACAGGGAAGTAAACTTGGCCTCATACTGTATAATACCCATCGCTCCCTGGGTAAAAGTATAGAACTCCTCTCTATACAAGTCTCTGGATGAAGTAGGACAATATTTCTCCAGAAAAACTCCAGTGAATGCTGCCCATGTGACCCCCATAGTGTTTCGGGCATACTTTCACCACTCGTGAGCATTACCCCTCAACTGAAATGCGGCAAAAGAAACCCATAACTCATCTTCAACTATCTGTAATGTGTCAAGGATTTGGGTCATCAGCTCCAACCACTCTGTAGCCACTAAAGGATCAAGATCTCCTGCAAAGGTAAGAGGATCCATACGCCTGAACTCCCGCATCGCCACCGTAGCCCTCAAATCAGACACTCCCTCTCTCCCTCTAGCAGTCTCACCTCTAGTAGTCTCAACCAGCTGCTGGATAGAACCAACCAACGCACGCAGTAACTCAATCGTGTCTATCAGTCCTTGGGGTGCATTTGCATCCCCAGCATCAGGGATAGGCATATCTCCTTGGGCAAAACAACGGCCACGGCCTCGCCCTCTCCGCGCAGACATCACACCTACATGAAAGAAACACATAACATAAGATGCAACATATAAGCACGAACCACATAAGCATACTAACACGTAAGCACATAGGTTCATGTTGAACAAACCCCACATACCGAGGAGAACAGACAAGAATGACACATCAATTTAGATAACCTACTTAGATTCTCTGCTAGAAATCACGTTAGCTAAACGCATTTCTAACTTGGCTCACAAGTTGGTTAATCCAAATGCCCAAAGGCAAGATTAATCAATCATAAGATTTAACCCCCATGCTCACATATACACAACATTCTCATGCTTAACATGCTAACACGTTCATGTTATCAAAGCATCTAAACACATGCAAACAACCTCACATGGTGACGGACCCTCTTTCCACGGCTCTTAGGTATTCGAACCCAGAGCTTAGATACCATTCTGTCACGTTCCAAACTTCGGGTCACGTGAAAAATTCATAAACAACCAGATAACAAACCCAACCCGAGAATACACTATCAAATGAAAGCATACATGCATTTAATATATATATAGCCGCTACAAAGGTTTACATTACACGATTCCAATACCAAAAATATATGCTATAGCATACATGATCAAAATGAGCAAAAAGAAGATTGCAGATCTTTCACCCCTCTAGCAACCCCTGAATCAACTTGCGTGACTGGTACTTAAAAAATATTTCAAATCCCACACCGTGAGCCAAAGCTCAACAAAAACTAGACAAGCATGCAATATAAACAAAACATGGTCAAAAAACAAAGTGTAGTTGTCGACTCACACGCGCCATAAAAACGATTTTAAAAACGACTTTGAATCCAAACTCACACGAGTTCCAGAGGAGAATGCTTTTAAAAATAGTTTTGGATATCGACTCCACAGGAGCATCAGGAAAAAAAAATAGTTTTTATATCTTAACTCATACGAGTCTCAAATGAAAACAGTTGAAATGGTTTTATACGATAACTCCCAAGAGTCTCAAAGAAAATAGTTTTGAAAATGGTTTTGTATCACGACTCCTCAAAGCCTAAAAAAAATAATTTGATACATATAGTACAATACTTCACCAGAAAAGATTGACTCTTACTGCCATGATTCCCACAAGCCCCAGATACAACACAGATACATATAGCCAGCTCTCACAAGCCACAACAACATAGATAAAGACTTATATTCAAACACACATTCTCGGGATCAAATAGTATATTACGAGGTAAAACCGTAGACCACGGGATAATACCGCACACCACTCCACGAGATAATACCATATACCACGGGATAACACCACATACTACGGGATAATACCGAACTAACTTATGCATATACAAAACAAAAGTCTTAAATGCACCAAGATCACATGAGATCACGTATCCATCCTATCACATGCATGAATAAAACTAATTAGAGTTCTATAAGCGCAGAAGCATGTATAACCACAACGTTCCACATATGGCGCCACATAACCCGACAAGACATCACATGCCACACACCCATCATCCGCTCACCCGAACGACCCATCCACTAATCGAGATAACCAACGATGCAGAAAATCAAAACCTAACTCGGAAGCCAACACCTGAACCTCCCACAAAACGGTTCTCACAAAAATCCTATCCTTTCCTAAACCACGTTATCCTAGAGGATGACACAAGGAAATCACCTACCACGGCCCCTCTACGACCAACCCAAAAAAGAAATGACCAACACCCATCTTCATGAGTCCAGTAGATAGAATCCCATAATTCAATCGACTGAAACGTCATGGGAGAAGAGCCAGTCACAAGAACAACATAACTTCAACCGTAACACCAAAGAAAAACCAAAACCTTAGCAAAATGTCCTACTGAAGGTTATTTAATAGAAAAGAATAGCCCAAAGGCCAGAATCATAGCCCCTAAAGCCAAACCCTGGAAATAAAACATCAAATTTTTCGAAGCTGCCCAGATCGATTGATCGGTTAAGGGACCGATCGATCGGTCCCACGCCAGATTTTGTTTCTAAAAAAAAAAGAAACAGTTTTCCAACGCCAAAACATGTATAAACCCAAAATTGAAGCCTCCAAACACCCGTTTTGATACCCACGGACATATCCAAGTCCAAGACTACCATAAAACCTCCAAAGAATCCCTCAAAACCCAATTCAATCCAACCAAAATCGACGAAAAATGATTTTAAACTCAATCCAATTTATCAAAACATAACTCGCTGTTTCATGCATTTTAAGATGGTAAAACTACACACGATTACATGTAACATCCTTATAAAATATGAGAGTCTAGGATCTTATCTCGTTGAGTTAAAAACTCAATGTCTCGATCCACGCGCAAAATTAAACTTCACCAGAATAAAATTTTGTCCGAATGAACTTGTAGCCCACTGGGCCAATAACAAGGATTAGCAGTTAGATCATCAAAAATTGAGCCCCGGATCCCCGAGAAGTTAAAGAGAATGCAGAGAGAAAATGAGGATCCTTAGCTTGTAAGTTTTGAAAATACTTTTTGAAAATATCTAAAATGAGATATTTATAGGCCAAGAAAATATATATATACTTTTAAATTTGCACCATAACGGCCAACGGCCCCTGAAAATCAACACCGCATGCATATCTAAATCCGAACATACATAAAAATGCATATAAACATGCAACGATAAAAACGACGAAACTACGCGTCAAAACACACCGAAAAAGAAAACGGATCAAGGTCTCTTAATTTCTAACCATTTAATAAATCTGTATCTCAATCTTTGACTATCTAATGTTTAATTAGAAGTAAGTTTTTGAGTTCTAATTTTGAAATCAAATATAAGATTTTGTTAAAAATTTTATTTTGGATCTTTTTGTAAATTACTTATTATTATTTTTTTCTTTTTATAATTATGATTATTAAAGTTTTTAAGATTAAAACAATACTGACTTTTATTATTTAAAAAAAAAAGAATAATATTTATTATTTTATACTTGTCTACATTAGTGTTTGAATCATTGCATTTTATTTAAAACATCACTCTTATAAAAGTATTTTATTTAACTTTTATTTTATTAAAACTATTAAAAATACTAACTAAAAGTCAAAACCTATGTTCGGATTAGCTTTTTTAGTGGCTTTTAAATTTTTTGGCTTTTTTGTAAAAAGTAAGTGTCAAATCATTACTTTTTTATGGGAAAAAATTGAAAAAATCATAGTTTTTTTGTAGGAACCCAAACCAAGTGGCATTTTTTTTTTGGCTTTTAAACCAAAAAGCTTGGCTTAAAAGCCAGGCCAAATAAGAGGCATAATAGCATGTAAAATATAAAAATACGTCCTTTAATGAGATTCTTAATATTTTTTGTAACGACCCTACTCGGACTCTAATATTAGTGACGAATAGTCCATGTGGCCAAAGAATACGGAGAAGATTTAAAACTCTAACTCGAACTGAAAATTCTAAGTTCGGCCCGAAAATTCGAAAAAAGTCCAAAACACAGGCAATAAAATCCTAGCACCCGGAGAATTTCCTAACATTCTAAATGAAGTAAATATTATGAAATAATGAATTAAAAATTAAAAATCTGCACAAATAGAGTAAAATGACCATTTTGCCGCTAATACAGCAAAAAATCTTAAAAATTCAAATTTTGATATATGGATACCCTAAATCAAGAATTTAAGTACAATTAAGTAGCAAAGGACAAAATAACATAAAAAATGTCAAAAATATCTGTTAGTGGCCGACCACCTTGGGAAGTGTGCCAAAAGTGACTTTTTGCTTTTTTTTTAGCTTTAAATGATGAGAAATGTATTAAATTAAGCATTATGATGATCCAATACTTACAAGTAATATACATAATAATATAGTGTTATAGGTCAAAAAAAGCAAATAAATCATTATTGAAGTTCACATACACAACAAAATAAGTCAAAAAGTCATATATTGTCAAAATAGTTTAATTTGACTTAAAAGACTACATCTATTTAATCAATTGCTATGAAAATTATGATAATACATGAAAATATTATATTT